>JAHLJT010009419.1:82508333-82581098 GCA_031308135.1 Acheta domesticus | reverse complement strand
TAAGTATATTCCAAAATCAAAACTTTATTGGGTGATACAGCAATGTATACAAATGTATAATAAACACTAAAATAAATGCAGAGAACCGTTGCAGTCAGTTTCAAAGTATATTGAAAGTCCAGGTGTTTTAAAGGCGGGAAAATGGTTTTTATTTTTTTAACTACAGCCCAGTAATCGGAAAAATGTGAAAAAAATACACAACAATTTGTGTGTAAAGAGGAACCTTTGACATTTTTTTCGAGCCTGTTTCCAGGCTTCTAAGTCACAGTAAAAAATATTTCTTAATATTTTTTTTCGAAAATATTTTTTTGTGTTCGAATTTGGGCCTGAGAAAATATTGAAAAATATTTTCTGATAGTCCAAGTTGTGTTCTTATTAATCATATTTTTTTCAGTCTGATAAAATAGTGTTCAGTTGTCGAAAAAAATTGAAATTAAAAAACACGTTTTTGGCTGTATAGGGGTGTGGGTGGTAGGACGGAGGCTAAGAAACCTTTCAAAAATATTATTTTTATGTTAGAATTATAGTGTAACCACTCATATGTAATTTGGTTGAGGGGAACTTTTTACCATCTTATCGGGGGGGACACTTTATATTGATATTTTACAATTGGTGACACGCCCACTTCATGCAATTTTTCTTGAGAGAGGGAACTAAGAGATATTCTCATGACATGTAGGAATTGCAGGTTTACGTTTAACAGAAAAGGTACAACTTGAATTGCCGTAACTAACGTGTATTAATCATGCAAATATACAAAAAAGCACACCCACTTCAACGCATTAATATATCGGACTATTATAATTATTTTCTATGGCAACCATACTTCTGCCTCTTCCACCATACGGCGACGTTGTAGTCCAATACCGCCCTAGTCAAATTTCATATCCCACATTCGGCCATTCTCAAAAGCCTTCAGTCCCTGAAGGGAAAACGTACGGCTTCATGAAGTCGGCTGCTGATGTTGTAATCTTGGCTCCATCTTCATCTAAGTTCGCTACTCGAATCACCTCATATCGATCGTTACCTTTAACCTGACTGATCTTGTATGACCCTAAATGTTTTTGTTTCATATTTATACCTGGGTCGAATTGCGTCCTCTTGATCGCTACCGGGTCGCCTACTTGGTAATTACGGGCTGCATTCGAGTCTTTGCTACGGTATGTACGATTTTCTTCCTGGATGTTCAGGATGGATTCTTCCGCTATCTTTTGAAGATCTTGTCTCTCACGATCAAACAGCTAAACTTGTTATTGCTCCAAAAGTTGTAAAGCGACTACATTGTGTCAATAACTAATCTTCACGCCAACGAGGACCTCGAACGGACTCTCACCAATGCCTTGCAGGAAAGTACTGTTGTTTATACATCACTGTAACGCGTTTGTGTGCCGTTACCAATGTTCGGGTTTATCCTTAGACAGCTTGGTTAATGCGGGTACAATTATACTGTTCATTCGCTCCACCTGTCCATTACGCGTTACTCCAGTAGTAGTAAAAACGAGTTCAATTCCCTCTTTTGTGAAGTACTCCTGAAATACATTAGAAGTGAAAGATGATCCTCGGTCACTGATTATCCTGTGAGGATAACCAAGTAATGATTGTGTAATGTCCAACTTGCTAATTACTTCATTTGTGTTAGTTTGTGGATCGCACATCTGCCAAACTGGTTCGTTATTCAGAGCTTCTTTAAGTTTTATGAATGACAGCTTTTGAGTTCCAAAAAATAAATTTTGTCCATCCCTGACTTCATACAATGGATACGCGATTTTGGCATATACGTTTACAAACTTTCTAAAATAACCGATGAGACCAAGGAAACCCTTAACTTGTTTAACTGTCTTAGGCTCGGGAAAACATTGTACAGCTTTTATCTTCGTTGGTGCAGGGGTTACTACGCCATTTCGACAATATAACCTAAACATTCAACTTTAGTTTGGAGAAAATTGACTAAGGGCATCGGGAAACGACCCCTCACAATCTTTTTGTTTAACGAACTGAAATCGATACATATTCTATGTGAATCATCTTTCTTCGAGGACCACTACTGGACTGGCATATTCACTGTTACTAGGTTGAATGATGCCGTTTCCAGCCACTCCTTGATGTGATCAACGAATATCATCTTCTCCTTCGGTGCTAATTGGCGAGGTTGTAGACACACTGGGTCATTGTCTTGGAGATCGATCTTCTTTTCGATGGTGGGTTTCACGTTCTCCGCCGGTGAGTAATATTCACTTAATCAGGAAACCTTTGTTTCATAGAGAGTAGGTTCATCATTTCCCCCGAATTTATGCACTGGAGTACCTTCAGTGGTCGTGGAATTTAGTCTGCATAGAGTTGATCAATGTTCCACTATTGTCTTGTGCTTTTTTATTTCCCGACGAAATGCGTTTCGATAACAGCTTGTCGTCCATGGTGCGGATACATCCCCTACTCTCAATTTTTTTTGTACACCTGGGGAGATGTGTCCATACTCGTTGCACTTAAAACATAAAAGTCCCTTAACAAACTTAAAAGTCCCTTATCCCGGTTTGTACAGTTGATCCTTTCATGTTCCTTGGATACGCCGTTGAAACTCCGTTTCTCAGCTGGTCGCTTGTCGCTTGAATTCTTGTAGCCTTGTATTTGATCTTCTTTTGTTGAATTAGTTCCATTTTTCGTCTTCTTATTGCGCTACTTGACCCCTTCCTTCTGTGCAGCTGCCTTTCGTTCTTTTGATTTTGCTCCTATCTTTTCGTAGGCCTCTAAGCATTTCTTGAGCTCTCTGATATCTTTTGCGATGTACAAAATAGCTTTGTTATTTTCATAATCTTGGATTCCGTCGATATACTCGAAGAGTGCTTCCTCATTAATTTTTCCTTGACTAGTTATTTCCATCATCGAACACAAGTATTGCTTAAATGTTTCATCAGGTGACCGTTTACGTTCACGCAATTGTCTGTGTACTGTAGCGCTGCTAAGCTTGGAAGTAAATTCTTTTATCAGGTCCTTCTTGAAATTTTTCATCCAAGATACAAATGACAATTGACGGTTGCCGCGCTCGGGAACAAAATAATCAGTCAATGGATCCGTGTCAAACAACCCGAAGAAATGTGCAAAGAACACATTCATGATCCAAGGAATTGAAGAAGAGAATAAATGAATAGGAGGACAAACAGTGAAGAAAATCAAGTTAATGACAAAACAAAGAAATAACACTCAAGAAGAAACAAGGCCCTGGCTGGAAGCGTTTTATACGCTTACTTCAAAGGCGAACACCAAACGCTAAGAGATGTTGAAAAAAACAATATATTTTGAATTCAACAAACATAAAGAATACAACCTACAAAATGCATATCTTAGAGTTTGCTTTAAAAAACACATTGCAAGAAAATAGTGCAGCCAGCCAATTACTTGAACAGAATGTTCAATAATAGTAACAGAATGTTCGAGTAATCTGAAAAGGAATTGTTCTATTATATACAAGATGAAAAATCTTACTTTTGGAGTAATATATCATATGTAAAATGTTGCTAGAATTGCTAAATATTTTACCAATTATACAAGTTTGTTATGTTCAAGACAGCAACAAAAGCATTTATTATACAAATAATTGATAAGACAAACCAAAGTCAAACTCAATTTATCTCAGTTCTATACTTTTGTTGGTTAGCCCCGTCTCTCACTAGATGGCTCAATTTTTTTGTCGCTTGATTCTTAAAAAAATAGTTATTTATGCACCAAGGGCGTTGTAAGGTTTCTAATGACCGGGCAGAAAAGACCGTGGGGCTTTTTGACGCCTCTTGATCGTTAGAACCAGTTAACACCCGAGGTAATTGCATTAATGATTTTATTTTTTGCGTAATTTTAATGATTCAGATTGACTTATTTACTAATTAAATAGTACTTAACTTGACTCGGTTTGTCCTTTCTTCTCTCTCCCCATTTCCCTTTCATAATTCCCTCCTTAAGATAACACGTAGCATCATTCAACTGTTTTCATATTTCCTTCCCAACCACGATCCTCACGATCCCGGTATGTTATCGATCTCCAAATCGAAGGCAAAATCAAGTAAAAATAAATACCTTTTTTCATAAGCCATGTTTTGTTGGTAGCCTAGTCTGTATATCTGCCATCGGCACCATGCTATCTCGTCCTGCTCCGCCCCTCCGGAATCAACTTTCATTTGAACTTGACCTTGAATTACCCAGAACCTTATTGTGCTATCGAAATGAATGAAAATCAATTTAGTAGGAAATTTGATGTGTTGTTCGGCATCCAATTTCTCCGTTTTGCTCACCGTTTTCGAGATATTCGTGAAAACTTCGAAAAAAGCACTTCAATCCTGATCTAAAAAGGAGGTAAAAGAGAAATACAACAGGTTTTCCAAATCTCATGTAATAAGTGTCTTTTTTTCTGGTCATGTGTGAAAAACCACGTAACTATCGGAATAAAATTACATATTTATACAAAATCAAACTCTTAAAATACAATCTTTATTTGTGTAGGTCCTGCGATATAATGTAAGGAATTTCGATATGTTATGTTAAGGGCGTTAACGGAAAAAAATAGTAACAAATATTCGTCGAAGTTTATGAGTGTTTCTCTTCAGGATATGTAATATTAACATCAGGAAAGATGTGCAAATTTAGGGAACTTATCAAATTTTTCAGCTACTGTTCAATACCGACATACTAGTGTTTTCATTTTCCAGGTATTGCACGTTAAATCAATATATATATTCAAATGGTTAACCCTCTGCTAATGCACTGTTCTGCTTCACTTTGTTTGCACTTCTATCCTCAATCTGTTTACATGTTTTCGTGCTTCCATGATAGGGGAAAGCCTCTCTAATTACAAACTTCTGGGTATTTGGCAATATTCGGTCGAGGATCTGCTATCATCCACAATTCTGAAGTTGCTGAGGACAATCTCTTTACGCAAGCAATCCTGACTAATTGGATTCTTGTTAAGTACTCTCTGTTTCAATTACATATTTTTCCTCGCAAAGCAACTGCCAAAAACACACAATTCTGGAATATTCAAAACGTATGTAAAATTAATGAAATTTATTACCTTTTATTAAGCGTTAAAATGCGATATCAGCTTCAGAAGCATGCTATTTGCCACAGAGAGCATTACTTCGTACCTTTAAAATGTAGTGAAAGATGTTTTAATCACTATTAAAGATTTCTGGAGGCCTGCAGCAGCAGAAATGCTGCTGAGGAGAACCACACAAAATGGTTTCCAAAAAGTAGAGAGTACACTGATCAAGAACCACAAATAAAATACTCTTATATAATACTGCAATAAATTTAATATTTTTACAAAAGTATTCTTCACAAATACCGCAAACATAGTAGAGTGTATAAGCTTTTAACATATCAAGAATATAAAAAAGTCGTTTTCCACAGCACGTGATTAGCAATTATTTAATGGCGGGCAATCTCAAGCTTGGAGCGTTGACGTCTTATGACGTCAGCTGTGTCGTAAACACTGCCACCCTGAGTAGTAAGGATTCTTGTACGCGCAGTATGAGAATAGGCGAAATAACCAAAGCATTTTCAATTTCAATCAAGATTGAAAATCTTTCATTTTTGTAATTTTTTCCCGCATACCTTACGAAACAATACTTTTCTCAAACGACCGGAGACTGCAGTTCTGTTTTAGTATTTTCGCGCATTGAAAATTAATAATATAGATATTTCATTATTATATATTTGAAATCTTTGAGAGATTACAAATGCAGAAAATCATTACACCATACGATTATTAACAAAATGCATATTTATGTCATACAAAATTTTAAGAAATATACTCTGTCTAAAATGTAATAAGTGAGAATTTGACCCATATACATTTTAAAATTGTAGATAAAGTATTCAAATGTTTTAATTTAGTATTTTTTAAAATGCTGTTTAAGCCTAATTTGAATATCGGTGTGCATATGAACAAATATGCATTTTCGATATCTGATTAGTTACTTAACATGACTTTGAATTTTCTATTGGAGAATTAATCGTTAAGCACGATCTAATTATTCTTGCGGTTATAAGGAGAAATACTCCATTTATTTCCTTCTTGAAATCATAACATTTATTACATTTAATTTTTATTACAGGACACATCTTTATTTGGCTATCTAATTTTTATATACAACCAGCGGATGTAACCGGTGTAGCGTGGCCATACATTTTCTTTCACAATTATGTATTATACATGAAAAGAATTGTGTCTGTAGCATAAAATGGAATGTCGAGGAGAAATAAATACGGCCGAAATTTTACTTCCATCCCCGTCTCGCTCCGCCCCGCTTCAAACGCTCCATTGGGAACCCCTCCGCGCTTTGATGCTCCTACTGCGCCCCGTCCCACTGGGCCCCAGCCCCGCCATCCCCATTGGAACTAATTTACAATATTCATCAATTATTGCTAAGACACTTCTGCATCTTGCTGCCAAGTATTGTGTTAAAAAATTGAGCTTTCTTATCTTCAGCTACAAGGCCCAATGTGAATACTTTCCCTTCCTAAAAAACTGAATTTCTTAGAGACACGCCATTTTGAAAATAAGCTCAATAGCGCTCACGAAATGAATTCAAATGCATTTAGAAGTGAATTTTGTGGACTTTCCGTTAATTTAGATATACTTTGAAAAATTTTCTTACTGAATTACAATAGAGATTCTTCAAAAACAAGTGCGAGAAAAAGGGAAAATTATTTTTCGGTGAAAGTCATATTGAAAACGTTTTAGAAGTTTCCGAAATTAGTCCGAAAATAAAGTAGACAGAGCGACACAACAATTTAAAAAGATTATGTGAGATTGATAATATCTAAAAAAAAACATTTGAGCTTGTCAAAAGAAATTTATTTTGAAATCACAGACACACTTTTCAATATTCCTAATGCAGATAATTTCTTTCATTACTAAGAGTTCTTCACATAAAACTAAGTGTAACTATTCACTTAATTAAGTTATTCATTTAAAATAACCTAAGTTTTTAATTTAAATAAAGCATGACCTTTTTAAAAAATTAGCTAGCATGCATGTTGTTAACAAGTTACTTATTATAATTATATAATATTTATTCATTTGTTTTATTACTCAGTCTTGACATTACGTTTCTTCAGAAAGCGTCAACTACCCAAGTATTTCATTCCATTAGATATAAATTAAATGAGCCAAACGCGTAAGAAATAAATGTCAAACGAAAATACATTTTTTGCGTCAGAAATATTTGCTGAGACGACCGTGACGTTTATGGAACATCTAAAGTGCATCAATTGATATAAGGAGGCAAATAAAATATTCTGAGAAACCCATTCATGTCATCTTGATTCGCGCCCACACACGAACCGGGTGCCTCTCACAGGATAAAATATTCAGAGGCAGCAGAACGTTTCCGTAAAAAGAGAGAGCGCAAAATCCAACTGTTGATCAACCGCGCCGGGGTGAGCGGAAAGAGGGGCGGAGGTGGGGGAGGGGAAGCGTTTTCCGCAGAGGAAGCGAATTCCCTCCCCTGCCCTCCCGCCATTCCCCTCCCGCGCGCCCCAACGACGTCCATCGGCGGCAAACAGCCCGCGCCGCGCCGCGCCGCGCCGCGCCGCGCCGAGGGCGGGGGCGGGGGCTAATCGATGGCAGCGCGCGCAGCGGACAGAGGCGCAGCCAGGGGGCGACCGAACGGAACGCGGAGGGGCAAGGCGACGGCGCGGCGCGGCGGCGAGAGGAAGACCGAGGACCCAGAGAACGCGCACTGAGAAAAAATTTACAACTCCCAACAACGTTAGCAGAGTTGGGATGGAACTGTTTGATGAAAACAGAGAATTCGGGATTAAACTGATCACTTGTGAAGTGAATCAAGTGTGCAGATATGTAATAAATGTTCACATTTCTGTTTCGACAGTTTTTCACTGTCGGAATGGAGCATACACGACTTTATTGACTCCAAACAAGTATATTTCTCAATGTACCCAAAATGAAACAAATAATTGAAAAGGAAGACCAAATAAGTTGGAAACATTAAAAAACTTTTTCAGATTAAATGTTGGGTGCTGTACTACTTATCCTTCGTAATGTTTCAATACACATGTTTCGGAATCTTCCTCAGATGTAAACAATAATTAAATTTTTTGGAAGTTCACGGACATGAGTCTTCATAGATACACAATGCAAACACATGAATTATTAGAATCAGATACATTTCCCATTTTACTGAACGAAACGGTAAACTTTATGTAGGCAAAAATTGGTAACCATTGATTTCGTTAAGTTAAAATTCAGGACAACAACGTTCAAGGTTGTCAATATTCATTCAATCTCTAGCGAGGAAGACTCAAAATACATTCAAGTCAAAACGATTAGCTCAACTGTCAATGAAATGCCAAGGACAAATCGCAAAAAGCTGAGTAATATAAGAAATTAATAGTAAAAAAATGAAATTTGGTAGAATAAAATGAGTGTAGATGTAATACTTGAGAATGGCAGAAAGTTGGATGAAGAGCAAGAGCTTATGAGGAAGGCGTTCCACTGTTCATTTTGAACGTAGCAATATGGTATGAGGGATTTTGACAGTGAGAGAATATAAAGAAAACGTATGCAGTTGTACGAATAGTTTAAATTTTAATTCTCTGTCAAAAAATGGTATTAGAAAAGAGCATTCAACTCATTAATGCAAATAAATCCTTCCCCGCGCCGGTGTAACAGAGTGTGGACTATTTTTCAGTTTTATTTATTTATAGTTGTCGTTAATGCTCCCATAGTTAATGCATCTTAAGTACTAGCTTACATTTACCCTTAACAAAATTTCGGAGTTTTGAGTTTCACTAATTTACAGTTAACTATTTTACATGGCAAAACAGCACATTTTTAAGGTGGCGAAAGAGACCTGCAAAGCTCGATAAGTTATTAAGTTTCGTTCATTATTTCGAATGCTCGGTCCCACCACCATGCAGTGTCAACCTCTACCTATATTAAGTTGGCTGTCCGGGTGACGCCGCGTCCATGGCAAAGGTGCCGACGTTTCGGTCGCCATTCTGCGACCTTCCTCAGGGCGTAATGCACGGAGCTGTACTGTGCACGGGACTGTACTGTGCACGGGACGGGATTTTGACAGTGAGAGAATATAAAGAAAACGTATGCAGTTGTACGAATAGTTTAAATTTTAATTCTCTGTCAAAAAATGGTATTAGAAAAGAGCATTCAACTCATTAATGCAAATAAATCCTTCCCGCGCCGGTGTAACAGAGTGTGGACTATTTTTCAGTTTTATTTATTTATAGTTGTCGTTAATGCTCCCATAGTTAATGCATCTTAAGTACTAGCTTACATTTACCTTAACAAAATTTCGGAGTTTTGAGTTTCACTAATTTACAGTTAACTATTTTACATGGCAAAACAGCACATTTTTAAGGTGGCGAAAGAGACCTGCAAAGCTCGATAAGTTATTAAGTTTCGTTCATTATTTCGAATGCTCGGTCCCACCACCATGCAGTGTCAACCTCTACCTATATTAAGTTGGCTGTCCGGGTGACGCCGCGTCACAGTACAGCTCCGTGCATTACGCCCTGAGGAAGGTCGCAGAATGGCGACCGAAACGTCGGCACCTTTGCCATGGACGCGGCGTCACCCGGACAGCCAACTTAATATTGACTCCGGCCGCGGAAGCCTACGCTCTCAACCTCTACCTACTTTTCCTCCTCTTTGTCATAGCCAGGGATGTTCGGGGAGAGTATGGTTCTGTCCTACCCCTCCAGGTGGCTGTAGTCCTCGGCACTTCGATCAACGACTATCCTCCAAGCAGGAAAAATGTTAGAAGTCCGGGAATGATCTCTTCACCGCCGGGAGCTGCCGGCAATATTCCACAATTCTGGTGTGAAGTGATTGGTTGTTTATATCCTTCACTATACTCGCCAATTCAAAATTCACGAACATGCAGCGGCATGTTCACAATTCACGAACATGAGGCATGAGGCGGAGGTAAACTGGAAGGGGACTTACGCCAGGTAGACAGACTTCACTTAATTTTTGAATTTTTCAGCGAGCGGTCACCTTTTCTGGGGCTCTCGATCAGATCGTGCTGACCCCGGTGCTCCATGTTTGACGTCGTGGGAATACTACAGTAATCACAGTCCTGAGCTTTTGCTACCTACAAGCTTATTGTATAGTTATTTACACATACATAATTCTCATTGCTCGGGAAGACCTCTGTTCCCCTGATCGCAGAAGCGATCATTAGCTGGTTGAAAATCGGTCTGAGTCGTGGTCCTCGCCACTCCTCAAAGAGTGCCCGCACACAGCGTGACACCCCCGTGACGGCAGTCACATGTGGAATAACTCTTCCACGACGGCGTTCCAACACATGGATTGCCCTCACGATCCTCGCTCATCTTTGCACCGCCCTGGGGACAAGTGTGGTGCATCCACATCTCGATTCGGCTCAGACTCGAATACTTGGTCGTTCCTGCGCTGGCCTCTTTTGCGAAAGGTCACGTGACCGACCTCCGACGCTGAAGGCGTCATCTCATTACTGAGATTTTGGGCGGCTGCACACGCCATCTGCGGCTGCCGCCATCTGCAGACCGAGTTCTGTCGCCACACATCATCCCTTGCGCGAAGTGACAGCCGCCTTCCCAGACACGTCCCCGGCTCGCACCCTCCGAGAGACCCCCGGAGGTCCGGCCGCCGCCAGCCCGGCACCAGATAAACAACCCCTCCCCCCCTGCACGACTTGTGCGGTCGGTCGAGCCCAGTGCTATGACGTTATACATGCCTCGAGCACTTTGAATAACGCCGGCCAGCGGCCCGCCATGTGCAGCTCCATCACTCACCATTGCTAGCGCACCGGTCGTCCACGACTATCGCCAGTATTCCGTCGAAACATCCCGACCAGGTGGATAGACTGTAATCTAAATGAAAGTGACTAGTAATTAAGGGTGTCAACCCCCAGGCTGTTTCACAAGCAATGAGCGACTTGTCGTAATCGCGAAATAAACTGAATTTCGTCAGCCGACCACAAAAGGAGCAACACACAGCTTGGCTAGAGTCCCTAGATACAGAGAGTAGAGCATTCCATTGTTCCACCGACCCCGCTATTTTATATCCAGTTATTAGGAAAATTGGAAATGTGTGATAGACTTGGTGTTGAGAACCATGAATCTATCTCAAATCAATATTAATTCTCAAAAATCTCCATTATGTCACCAGTAGTTATCATTTCTGTTGAACTTCTGAATTCTGCTTGATGGGACTATCGGGTTGCAGGATATTAAATGGCGGTGGTTGCGCTACTCTCTGTATCTAGGAGCTCTAAGCTTGACCAGTCATTGGCCTGAGAGCGGTAATGTCTCCGCTTCCTGCCGCAAAGACCACCACACGAGCTTTGAGGGAAACTACAATGTCGGGAGGACATTCACCTGTACCCCTGAATTCATCGCATCCGGAAGTATCAATTAATTGATGTAAGATGAACTAAGAATAGATATGATTATCGGTTATGTAAGAACATGGAATTTCCTTTTCACTTGATTTAATATAAACAGAAGTTCAGTAAATTCTTTCAAAATTCCTTCTCTTTCGATTTTGTTGATTAAATTCTTTATTAAAATTAACCTCTCTTTTTTCTCGTGATTTAATGAAACCCCTTACATTCTCCTTCATACCCTGGAAGCTCTATTGCTTTGGATATCCTGATTCAGGCGGTAGTGTTATAAAATACATAACAGTTTACAACTGTCGTTTGCAATTGTGCATATTGTGACAGAAATTACAATATGGTTATGAAAAATATGGTTATATATGTTAAGGCCTTCTCATTTAGGATACACATTTGATAGATAAATATACGATCAATTAATATAATTTTTAGTTTAGAGGTTCTTCAGTTGTGTCACTTTTGCAATATACTGATGGACGTGACAAATGACAATACGTCAAGACCTAAAGATTGATGGTACAACAATCGTTGGAAAATAAGATTTTTTTCTTTAGACAGTTTTTAAAGATTTCATTTTAGGATTAAATTTCTCTTGAGTAATACTTTTTTCATTGTAACAAAATAATAAATGATTAAAAATGTTCTGTGAGCATTTACTTTTCATCAAAAATGTTAGTTTTCTTACGAATCTACAATTTTAATTTTAATAGAACTAATTCAAGTTTTTTCTTTGGAAATATTTATGCCATTATTGTAAGAATGTAGGATACTTTTCTATTAGATCCTTATTTTACAGTAACTTGATCTCATTCTTGGTATAACGCTTGTTATTTTATGCTTAGTTTATAATTAAATGAAAGATTATGGGCATGATTAATTTTCTTGGGATAATTGCGTACTTTAGGTTTCTCCATATGTTGTTCCATTTTCATGAAATACCTCATCCCTTTGCGGTCCTTTCACTTTTCCGTTTTCTTCGTTTGGCGGTCTGGTGTCCCGCGTCACGGGACTTTCTTTTTTCCTGGTTCTGGTCCTTTGTTCCGTGGGGCGGGACTAATATTTAACTCAGGTTAACTCAGTGTTACTTCACTCAAGTAGATAGCAGCGGTTACCAGTACAACTAATTCTCTTCAGCAGAGATTAAGCAGTAATTTACTTCATTGAAGCGAGACTTGGCCCATTTTTTGTTGTTTTAAATCAGTTTGTTTTCGAGGCTGCAGTTACACATGATGGCGTCGAAAAGTAAGCGTTCGAGATTGTCACAGCCTGAACCGCGTGAATTATTAAACAATTCTGCATGCGAACAATCTTCAGAAAACTAGGAATTTAAAAACTTTTTCTCATAAGATTCTGAGGAATATGAGAAAATTAGAGTAACGATAACTGTTGCAGACTCCGTCGAAACAATGCAATCTACAAGCATTATTGCTAATTGGATGAAGCTCTCCTCAGCGAACATTAGCTTACAAAATTATGTATTTTGAATTAGGCAAATAAATTAAAATATTATTGTAACAATATAAAAATAGTTTGATGCCAGAGTACAGAGTACAGTGTTTCTTACGCCACGCCGGACCGGTGCAACCAAGTACATAGGGATTTAAAAGGTCTGCAACAAGGAAGACGTTGCGTCCCGCCAGGCGGGACCAAGGACCGCAAAGGGAAGTCCATAAGTCACCAACTGTATTAGATATAGTCAACTCATGTCTCCAGGTGGTGAAATAATAATATTGAGGTACCGGGAGAGATGGCTCAGTGCATCAACCTGATGTAACTGCAGTCCCTCTGACCGGGAGGTCTTAGGTTCGAGTCCCGGCGGCGGTAGGATTTTCTACACTAGCTTTTTAGCTAGATCGAGTTCAGTCGCTGTCTGGAGGAGAATTCTAGCGGCCGGCTGCTTGATATATGAAGTTATCTCACGCTTTGTTTATTACATTGCAGATCGTAGCAACGAGGACAGCATCTCTAGGTATTGTTGTGTTCCTGCTGAAAATAAAGCAATGACGCTGGTTGCTATGTATTATATTGAATTGTATATAGTGGAATGAACACGCATTTGTATATTCATGAGAAATAAAGTCTGTTCATCTATAGAAAGTCTTAACAGTCGATATTCTTAACACTGCTCTGATCGGTAGTTTCCCGTGGTTTCTCCGATCAACACCAGGCGAATGCCGGAGCAGTACCCTAAGAAACGGGCCACGGACCGCGCGCGAACTTTCCTTCCTTTTCCTTGTCTTATCCTTACCCCTTACACACACACCAGCATGCACTACACTACCACACATGCCGGAACACTGGTCGAATGTTTAGAGCTTGTCCCGGCAGGGGGGTGCCCCACTGGTGGGAGATACCTGGTTAGAGGAAAATTCCGTTAGTCGACGGTAGGTCGGCGCCGGATCTTGCCATCCAGCGGGGAAATATCACCGCCACCTCCCGAGGAAAAAAACACGCACTACACTTACGAGACTAATAACCAAAGTAGTTGGCGCCCCCGGAATCACGAACAATCAATCAATCAATTTATATTGAGGTGCTCAGCAGTAAAAGAAGGGAAGGGAAGTATTGGTGGAAAATTTAATATTTAAAGTCCATAAGTAAACTAATGCAACAAAGGTTTTTAATAAATTCTATGCTAACAGAAGTAAGCATATTGCATTCACAAATCTTCTATTTTTACTTCCTCATATACTACATACGTAGTATAGAGGAAGGTGTGTAATGCTTCAAAGAAACACGCAGATTTTTTCGTTAGAAAAATTTGCATTTTAGATCCCTGGTACCGATAAAGAGGATAATTCTTCTTCCTTTCTGTAGTGGATACCCTCTAACACATTATGTAGTTATAATCAACATTTTGTGGGTCCTTGATAGCGAAACAATGCTCGCAGTAGTTCATTTTATAATAGTTGATCTCATTGTAACATTTTGGGAATCGTATAACGGATGCCTCAATGATTAACTAGCGAACCCGTGCGAGAACTCTTGCATGTTGTATTCCACTTTCCTCCTTATCTTTCCTTTTCCATATTAAGAGGAGAAGTTGTTAACGAAACATCTTTATTTCTTTAAAAAAGTTAAAAAAGGTAATTTCCAAAGTACTTATAGAATTTAAAATAAAAAAAGAACAATGGAATTGAAGGTTTATTTAGTATTACAGAAATGTTCTTCCAACAATTCACAACATTTCCTTATAAATATTGCAAGTAATTATGCAATCTTTCTTGACAGCTTTTCGCTTTCCCTTGATATTACAAAAATATTACAAAAGCTTTCTACTCTCGAGAAAGCTGCATTGTGTTGGCCCATACAAAAATACAAGATCGAGCAAGCACAATCCTACTCTTTCGAATATTATTTAACTTTATTACCGAACTGAGAGGTAGTACTGTGTAATTTAATCACCTAAAATATCAAGTAATAAGTTATCAAGTATAGTTTAATTTCACATTCATTTGCAGATTCTGCGTGTCGTTGAACAGGTGGAGTGGAATCGAGACGCACCGGACCAGCAAAATCTAATGGAATATTCAAGAAGCTCTCGTCCTATCGAGTACGGTGCGAGAAACGTTACTTTGTGGCCTTTTGTCTCATATTTCCCAATTTTAAGGCCTTAGAACGCTTTGTTTCGGAGTTATTCAACTAAATAATTTTAATAAAGCTGCACTTTTCAACAAATTCTTCACGTTTTTAAAGTCACAGTGCAAATCGTCACGTCTCCGTGAAGTTATTTCTTTAGAGATCTCATTTATGAAGATCGGTTGTGGGTGGGCAAAACTCACTACTGAAATAATATAGGTTATGATTTTATGTATTACAAACAATAAAACGAGATGAAGTAGCAGCATCTGTAGTATTATATGCTGTAGCAACTATATTTCTACCTATTTTTAATTATTAATAAATAGATGTTTCATTATAAATTTAACTTGCTTGCACGCAACATCTAAATCTTTTACTAACATGCTCAAAAGAGCATTTACAGTACTGAAAGTACTACGAGAATATTCCCAGTTTACTTACAACTGCTTCAACTGGTTCAAGATATAAATTAATTAATAAAGTTATATATATATATATATATATATATATATATATATATATATATGTAAAATAAATTAATACTAACTAATAAATTATTACTAATCACACTAAGGAAATTATTATTTATTATTTCCCAGCTTTTTCAATACAATATCATGTCTGAACACGTTGATTTGGAAATTTCACCGAATCACTGTTGATACCCAAATACTGGAATAAGTAAAACATAAACTACTAGTGCTGTTGTAGTACCACTAGTTAATTCATGTGTTCAAAAAATATATTTTCCTCTCTTGAACTGCCTTGTTCACAAATGTACTCGCCAATGACTTAAATCAGTAGAATTTTACATTTGAAGGGTGAGCGATAAACACAAGCAATATTTTGAATAAAAATAAAATGAGCATTTAGTGATATGTGATACCAAACCAAGTGCATGAGTACTGTAGGTAATGTCACAAACTTTAAACTGAAACAAGAATGTCAATACTTATATTCCTGTTTGGCGTGGAACGAAATCCTGTTGATGAGCAGAGAAATTGAAAATGTAAACATGCGGACCATTTCCATCGTAGTTATCTCTACAAAGTACACAGCACTTGCAGGCCATGGCAAAATTATAATGAATGGCTACACTTAAAGAAACAATCTTCATTGGTATCAATCAACTATTCATACTACTAGTTGTTGCTGCGAGAGTATTTAGGTTTATTTGCATAATATTGAATTAATTTGCAAATAAACTTATCAGTCGACGCAAACAACGGTGTACACAGAAAGCATACATTAAGATTGTGGAATCTAAGCCTTCTAAGCGTGACGTCACCAACAGTGACGGCCTCCAGAGCCGAGGCCTTGAATATAGTTGGCATTAGGTAGTATCAATAAGCGCTGGACCAGCAAAAACGATATAGAATGTCACAGAATGCGGGTTGCATTTTACATGAATATTTATATGCGTTTTTTAAACAAATCCTTCATATTTTTAAAGCCAAAGTGCAATTTGTCATGTCTCTGTGAAATTTTCTTTCTTTAGAGAATCTCGTTTACAAAGATTGGTTGCGTGTGAGAGCCGCAAATGAAAGGTATACTACTGAAATAACATAGAAGACGTTTTAGCAAAACATTTTGTTACATCGGGTATAATTAACAATTTTACCTACTCTTACCCTATTATATTTGATATAATAATGAGACATTGAAACTACTCATAAGTAAACAGCATATAAAGGCAATGAAAGTGATGTTTCTGCACATCCCATAATTGATTGGTTTCAGTTAATTACACACTTCACTTTGGATTAAAAGATCAGGATAGCAAATCTTTCATAAATAAATCTAACTTTTTTTGTACTGAATATATTTTCCGGAATTACATTACATAAACCATACACTAAGATATGAATGTATCGATTTATATATTATCACTTTCATTTTCGACTTTCAGTGGATTCTGTGTCTTATCCTCCTTTAAACTGTCAATACTCAAATCTCAACAAACCTTATTAATAAAATGCAAATTAGAATAATACTTGGACATAGGCAAAATATTTTTTCCTTCACCTACTAGTTAGGTGTTGTTGCACTTAAATAGAGGTAGCAATAAACGTCCCTCAATACTGTCGGTACATTTTATACACATTAAAGTAATTGTACCTATATTTTTTCTCGAGGTTTGCAAATGGACCTCTTTGAACAAATATTTAGGTGCAGTGCAGTAAATGAGAAGATGGAAGGTGGAATCCATTTTCGCCGTAAAATTCTGGGTAAATCTGCAGATGAACAAATGTTCTTGGTTGTTTAAATTTCAGGAAAAGCAAGCAATGTTAAACCTCTTTTACTAAATTCCACTCATGAACCTTTTAAAGAGAGAGTAAACGATGTAATGGGTCAAGAGTGGATTGAAGATGGAGGGGATGTGTCCCAGAAAATGCTTTTCAACTCTGTAAACTCAACTAACGTCGGGAAACGCGTGTAAAATTTATCTGATTTAATCTCAGCAATTTGTTCTAACAAATCGCCATGAATCTTCTGTAAAGAATGCTATCAACTCAAATTGACGCACATTTGTTTTAGAATTGCTTAATTCATGAGATACGAACACTAATGATATTCGAGGGTGGTAAATAAAGGCTCTGTAAACAGTCTCTCGAGGAGATATTGCTCTGCCGAGTACAGGGAGTTAACATACACTAAAGGAACCAGGGCAGTAACCACAGTGATATTGTTGCATTGGGCGTCTCCACCAGCAATTATATATAAACGATGAAGGTCGTCTGGTAGAGCTACAGTAAATTCCTCTGATAGAGCTTTTTGTTATTCTCTTACTACGACGCATTAACCTCATCTATTTCTACTTCAAACCATCTTATTTAAGGTACACCCTGGTTTCTGTCTCTTTTTACCTTATTAAGGCATAATACTTTCCTAGTATACAGATGTTACATACTTTAGTATATGTTATGGAAGAATCAAGCTTGAGATGTTAGAACGACGCTGATTCATCCTCTGTCATCGCAGAGATACAATATTCAAGAAATGAAAATCCCTGTGAACATTAATGCCGTATGGACAGACACAATTCGAATGTTAATAATAATTGGAGCGAATGAATTACTAGAATGTGTAAGAATTAATAACTAGAATGTGTAAGTTGAAAATTTAACATTTAGTAGTGAAAAGTAGGAATGAGTAACGAAATAACAACACACTGTCAAAAAATCAACATAAAATCCAAGGAAACAGTTTTTTGGATAGTAGAGAAGAAGAGACATTTGATTAAATATGATGGCAAACTAACACACGGTTGACTAACAGTTGTACATAAGTTAATCATAATTCTATAATCTCGAAATATGTTTCATGAATGACAACATAGGTTTATTCCGAAGGAATATTATAAGAAATGTAACGAAATGTAATTATTATAAGAAATGTAACGTATTTTTACTTACATTGAAATAAATTTGGTAGGTTTAAAGCAACCAACACAGTTACTAAAACAATGGAAATTTCGTATTGGAAACATTAAATCTTTGCTATGGTAACAATGCTCAAAATTGATTGTACAAACTTTGCTTAATATTAAAGTTTTGAGGTAATATTTTGGTATTGCAAAAGTACTACTTTTTTCTCAGTTGCTCAGAAGCATAGGTGTAAATTTAAAACGAATCGCAGTAATGGCTTAAAAGTTTTATTCAAGTTTTATCTACAAATTTCTTAAGTGTTCTGGTGTAATAAACGTCATAAAAAATTAATATGTAAAACTGTTTGAAATGTTTAGTAACAAAATTAACATTGCAGGCAAGTAATCCTAATGTTATTCAATTATGTACGACTACTTATGTACTACAGTACCAAGATTTAACATACGAATAAAATTTACTCCTTTTAAAAAATATCGCAACTTCGCTCTTGATCATTTTTAATTGACAATTAAGCAATTATATTTCGTTATGAAATATATGCTAGAGCGTTTTTAAACAATTACTTGATAACACAAAACGCAGACTACTCGCTTACTTTGTTAATACGTTTTTCTTACTACCCAAAACGGAACAATACGCGCGTTTCTTACGCCGCAATACGAAAGAATCTATCCCATCTCGCACCACCACCCGACAGTATATTTTCAGCTCCTCTCCTCCTATTAAAATGAATCAAAAACCATTTGCGATACGCTCGTCCAAGTTTCCTTATCGTTTCAATCTATTGTTGATTTCCATTTTACCCAAATAAAGTATTTAGTTTATCATGGATTAATGTCTGTCCATTTATAGCTTCGTGTATTGGTTCAGAATAAATGTTAAAAATGTCTAGGGTGTAAGGTCAAAGGTATAATTTTTTGCATCGCATATAATGAGGTTAGAAAAATGACATTTTTTACAGCGTGTCCCTGATTGGCACACAGTTTGTGAGGCACTGGCATTTGACTGATACACTACCTCTCAGAGAACTATCTGTACACTGGCAATCACAATTTTCAGATTTTTGTCCTTATTGTTCAGCTTTGACAACATGAAATGCAACCTTTTGAGACTGTCATGAGACTTGTAGCACGCGTGATAACGGCGATGCATGTTCTCAAGCAGACAATAACAGAACATTTTTAAAGATTTGGCTTGTTTGATTCAAGAAACGACGTTAAGAACATTCTGAACATTTTTATTTATTCTGTGATTGCTTGTGCGTCAACATCTATATGGTCATTAGTATCACATGTTATGACCGGGGAGGTGATGGAATTCCTCCCGGGCTGCGACATGAGTTATAGCAGTCCTACAGATCAGCTTGTGGCATTTCCAATACCAAGTATCGCCACCAGCGGGGCACAACTACATCCTGGATAGGTTCCAAGATCCCGTCTGATTTCCCAACATTTGCGATACTGTAGCGCATGCTAGTTTGTATGTGTGAAAGGGAAAAGTAGGGGATAAGGATGAGAAGGGAAAGGTCGTAGGTGGTGCACGTTTATACTTACAGTTTTAACAGAACTCTTAACAGCACAGAAGTTCTTTAACAGCGCTCTGTTCTTTAACAGCGCTCTGTTAAAGAACTTCTCCGGCACGGGCCTGGTACTAAACGAAAGAACCACGGAAAACTACCAATCAGAGCAGCCGGCCACCAGAATTCTCCTCCAGACAGTAGCCTGATTGGAGTCATCTCTCTAGCTGGTCTAAAATTTGCTATCATAAGAATTCGAACTTGAGGACCTCCCTATCAGAGACGCTCAAGCACACACATTAAACGCTGAAGCATACACATACGTTGCTCTGAGCCAATTCTAGAAGAAACATTTCGAAAATGCTTATTTTACTTATCTTTATCCAACGGCAGTCACTTATTGCCAGTCTTTTGGCGTCCATCACTTTTCTGAACAACACTGATTTTGGAGGAATAAACAATAAAAATGTTGAATGTTTGTTTAGCGGTTTCCGGCGTTCTCATTGGTCCCTTTTTATCGGTACGCGTTGGCAACACCGCGAGCCCACGGGGGCGCGCTGAGCTCTAGATACAATATTTCCACAGGCAGCGCCTGGCAGAGGCTTAGCCCCGCGGGGCAGGATCGCGCGGGGACGCGGGGCTGGGAGGGGAAGGACGGTGGAGGAGGGGGTGGAGAGGGAGGGGCAGGGAGCAGCCGGGACGCTGGGCGAAGCAGAGCGAGGCGAAAGCGGGGCGGGTGGGGTGGTGCGGGGCGAGGCGAGGCGGCGCGGGTCGAGATGGCGCGGGACGGGGCGGCGCGGGTCGAGGCAAAAACGGGGCGGGGCGGGGTGGAGCGGGGCGAGGCGGAAGCGGGGCGGGGCGGGGCGGCACGAGGAGGCGCGGGGCGGAGGGGGGCGGGGTGGCGCGGGGCGGGGGGAGGGGGGCGGCGCGGAGTGGCGTAGGGCTGGTGCGGCAGGGAGGAGGCTGGTGGAGCTTGGAGAGGCCGGGCGAGGAAGAGCGAGGCGGAGCGGGGCGGTGCGTGGCTGGGTGGAGCGCGGGGAGGAGGTGGGTGGGGCTGGGAGGGGATGTGCGAGGCAGCGAGAGGCGGAGCGGAGCAGAGTGCGCCGATTGATTGAGCGTCGAAGCCCCCTCCCCTCTCCTCGCAACTTCCCACCGCACAACGGAAACGCTACATCAATACCGGGAGTGTTGTGTTGACGGATTCGACATGAACCTAACTCAGCGTTATTGTTCTCGAAAAAAGCAGCTGCGAAATGTTCCTGGAAGGTTTAATAAAACTTAATGTTAGGTATTGCAACTGACTGTTCCAGTAGAATTTTTGTGACAAATACATTTGTATCAACAAGTGTGTCTCCTATGTTCTATAGGAGAATAAATGGACTTTAGGAAGGTTTTGGGGTCTGAAGGGCGTACCAATCTCTCTTAATTGGAGGAGACGGATGTTTCAGTAGATGGAAATTTTTAAATTGCTTTAAGCACGCAAATTAAAGTTATTTAAAGTACTGTTTGTTCAGAAAACAAATTAACTCACCCATTAAAATCATTTGATTCAGCTTACAAGGTTTTGTAATTAGTAGTATCTATTTAAGCCTATTACAATGTATTAACGTAGTTTTATAGCTTATTCGAAACATAACACATTCCTGCATCTCACAAAACAATAATTCAAAGCAATGAAATAAAGTACTTACATGCTAATTGGATATTAATTCCTAAAAGATCTGGAGCTCACCTGAAAAAAAAGAAATGTGTAATCAGCACACACAAAAAATATGATAATGATAAGAGTGACAATAATATTAATTCAATAAATACTTTGTATTTTAGAACATCAAAACCTTTCTAAATTTACAGAATAATTTTCAATATGACAGGAATATACAGCGTCAATTCAGATCGTTCTGTTGGAATTCATAAAAAAACGAAAGAATGAATTCGCCTGAAATATATATATATGACTTCTTGTGCTGAGTTCACAGTTTTTAGTCACGCTATAATTCATAGAAACACCAGCAAATTCAGTTCTCTTAGCACTCTTAAATTTTCTATTTCTATGGAAGTAATGGATAGCCAACGACTTGCATTTTTCGAATCCTAAACACTGCCTAATCAACACCACTCTCAGAACAACACCACTGACTGATCGATGTGTATCGCATCGTGTTGCAGTATCGTATCATGGTTGCGTTAAATGGTACCGCATCGGTTTGTGGTACCATTGAAATTGCAATTTCAATTCTATTGCTTTGTGTATCACACTTGTACATTTATAACACAATTCTGTATTACCAGATATTTCATTACATGCCATTAGAATGGATTATGTGACGTACAAATGCTCTAAAATTTTTCGACATGATAAACAAAATTGGAAGAACTTCATTAGAGCTTCGTCAATGAGCGCCGACACTAGTGAATACCGGTGTATTCAAATAACAAAAAAAGAAAAATGCAACACTTTTAT
Organism: Acheta domesticus; assembly: GCA_031308135.1. Classification (NCBI taxonomy): domain Eukaryota; kingdom Metazoa; phylum Arthropoda; class Insecta; order Orthoptera; family Gryllidae; genus Acheta; species Acheta domesticus. The sequence continues at coordinate 82,558,739 of JAHLJT010009419.1, read as the reverse complement.
CACAGACTTTTACATTTTATGGTGTACATAAGGTAAAGATTTATTTTCGAGCCTGTAGCTCAAATAAGTAGCAAGACAGTGTGCGAGTATAAACTAAAACATTTAAATGGAGTGAAAACGTTTGAAAAGGTTGAGAAAAAACGTATGCTCAAAGAGCCTTAAGTATTATAGACCACGAGCGGCCTATAATACAAGGATTGCAGAATGTTGATATACCTTCTCAAAGAAAACTCCTTTTTACAAATTACATCTTTATGAGTGCCAAAATCTCTTATTTTAGCATAGTAAATATACATAACATGAATAACGCAAAGTGGATTTGCAATGGATTCCTTTTCTCCTCGCGACAGGCTGTCTGAAGACCCGCACCACCACCACCACGGCTTACAACTTGGCCGAGATTTGAAAATCAATTTTCGCGAGGCGTGACGAGGCGTCGCAGGGCGTCTGAAGGCGTCGCCAGGCGTCTTAGGCCGCTGCGCCAGCGACGCCTTCCCTTCGCCTTCGCTGGGACCTCGGAGGCGCCGAATTCCATTACAGAGATTGACCGCCCCCGCCCTGCCCCAACTCCTGGGCCGAGGCCTGTCTCTTCACGGCGACCGCGACGCCGCGTCATCTCATGTTGCTGGGGACGTCACCCTGCCACACCCTCTCCGCCCCGAAGCGCGAGGCTTAGGTGCTAGAGTGCGTCCGTGTTCGGCTGAAGAACGGGCCGGACACGAGCGCCCCAGAGATTCTGTTGAACGATTGACCTCACTGCATTCGACTGCACCACTCTGTCGTCTTCAATTCATTACATTGTGTATGCTTAATATGGATAAAAAATTAGGCGTTTCAAGGATGGTTCAGGGGTAGCGTACTAGCTTCTCGGAGTATGGTCCTGGGCTCGATTCCCGGCCTGATAGCTTTTGTTTAAATTCGTCTCAAATTCTGTAGCTGTATGGTGAAGAAAAGCTAGTTTCGGTGAAGGTAATACGTCATGTTTGCCACATATCGCTCTCACCCGCAAGCATGGGAATTTAACTCGGATCAGGCATGAGAGACACCGTAAGCTGACCGGTCGCATTATCGACCTAAAATGGCAAAACATACAATATTAGGCAGTAAAGATCATTTAGACATTGTATTCACATAGCGAAAATAAATTATTGAATGGACTCTTAAGGTAATAAGATACACAGGTATTTTCTGCCGTAAAATATTAAGAAAGTGCCCAAAGATGAAAACAACTATCTAGAGATTTAAAATAAAAAAAATAGTGGCCCGATATCCAAGTGTCACCTAAAAAATTTTCATAGTTTCAAAGAAAACATAAAAATGTAAAATGCACTCGACTCTGGATATAGTAATCGTTCGGTTATAGGGAACTAAAGTCTGGTCTATCTTTACATATAATACACGAATGGTTTATTTAAGAAAGAACACAAGTCAGGTTTTTTGCCATTTTGACTTTTTAGTGCAATCATATTCTGTGTTTGTATATGCATCGTTTCAGACAGATATAACGTATGTCAAGCAATTCTAAACTTCTAAAGAGAACGTAAATAGGAATTAATGCAGATACAACATAAGTCAGTGACTTGTGTTCTTTCTGCATTAAAGCGCGAGAAACAGTTTCTCTTTGGATTTCAAACAGCTAATCGATTTTAAGTTTACAGGACGGTGTAATTGCAATGTGCATTGATGCAAACTTTCAACCTTCCTACTATACCAAGCCGAAATTTGCGCCAACAGTAAATACTTCTTCGTATATCATAAAGGAATGAGGGCTAAAGAGTCTAGAAGCGATGGCGAAATGTTTTGAGATGACGAAATTTACTATGGAACATTTAAGTACCTCAATGTCCAACTTCGAAAACTACCAAAAATGTTCATAGGGCTGTGGAAGTCAAAATAAAAACCATACAGTATGGAGGGTCATGTCAGGCTGTGTTTCCGTTTTGACCCTTTATGTAACGTACCTTCAAAAATTAAAATATCCAGTTGAAACTCGCAAAACCTCGAGTTCGTTCAGATCAACCTACGAATATCAATTTTGGAGAAAATCGGCTGAACGGTTTAGGCGCTAGCGTTGACCACAGACGGTCAGATGGACAGTCAGATGTTTTGCCCTCAATCGGTAACAAGACCTCTCAAAACATGAATTCTGGCTACACCACATGATAGAGAAAGTAATTTCATATTTATAGGAACAGGATTTATCCGCTTTTGCGTTACCAGGGCCCGTCAATTACAATTTTTCTGACGAAAATTCGCCATTTTCCGGCGCACAATTACATATCTTTTTCTTCTTATGTAGCAAGTGCGACAAATCGATTCTTGACATCAAAAGTTAATGGAGTACTAGAATATCCTCCACGAGGAAGAAGTGGGTGCGTTTTGTGCATAATTACAAAACTAGGCAATGCGTGAATCATTAATTATGTAAATAATTAGTTAAATGCAACAATTTCTAGTAATTAACCTGCATATTCAAATAAATTTCATTCAAATATATTTAAGATGAAGAATTAAATGAATGACAATCTTTCTTCCTTGGTTTATTTTAGAAACAACATACGTCAACCATATTTGTTAGTAAAAAAATAGAATTTAACTTTTTGCTAAATGAGACAATAATTCTACATAATACTCGGAAAACAACTAAAAAAATTGACACAATGTTTCTGGCAAATATAACTGCATTAGAAGGTTTTTTCCGTTCTAAAACTTAATTGTAAGTGACTTATGTTGTTTATGAAATAAGACATTCATATAAGAACTAGAAGTTTCTATTTCTGTGAACACTGCAAATAGGTTATAGTGAACATAGTAAATTCAACCTCAGAACTCAGTTACGTGAAACTACTCATTTTTTTAAAAAAAATGTACATGACCTCATTTAAAGATTTAATTTTGAAGAACAGATTTCCATACAGAAAACATCTCTACCTTTGAATATTGTAGGAATTGATGAAAAACAATAAATAATTTTCAAAAACTCATAGAATTCAACGAAAATTGGACTTATGCCATTTTTATAAGCGTACTTTTGCTCTGTTATATAAACAATTTAATTAGAACATTTGGACACATTTTTGATAAATATTTGAAAACGTTCTCAGGATCTATATAAAGTACATTCAAAAAAATATCGTCTTCAAAGTGTCCCCCGGTATAAAATGGTAAAAAGTTCCCCTAAACAAAATGACATACGAGTAGTTACACAATAACAGTAACATAAAAATAAGATTTTTGAAACATTTTTTAGCCCCAGTCCGACCATCCACATCCCTCTACAGACAAAAACGGGGTTCTTTATTTTCACTTTTTCGTCAACTTAACACTATCACATCAAATGAAACAATTATGTGACGTTTCAAAATTCCAGGATTTTTTCTTCGATGACCATTTTTGGTCTAATTTGACTGGGCTATTGAATACAGTAGAAGGGCAATAGTCGACAAAGTGCTCTGGAGTAACGAATCAAAATGTTTCAAGCAAAATGTCAAAAGAAACATTTTTTTCACTTAATTGAGGAGAATAATTTGGTGTATTTTTTCACCTCAATTACTTGTATGTGTCAAGGTTTTGACTCTTCTAGTAATTCTGATATTTTCCTGACACACAACATTCATACGTTCTTTAGATTATATGCACACTCATTACTTCAACCCACCCTTTAATTCTCGTAGTACGACACTGTTCAATCTCGCGAACAATTACAAGGAAACTCGCCAGCAGGGTGCAGCCTCAAATTGTCTTTTCCCCGCGCGGCCAACGTTCTTCGGCTGCCCCACCTTCAAAGTTTCTCACGGCTCTAACACTTGTATACAAAAACATAAGAAATGAAACACATATGTTCAGGGAACAAAACGATTCTCGTCAAGCCCTCTTTGCCGCAAGCGCCGAAGCGCCGCGCACCCCGTATTGTACTGCAGCCGGGGAAGGGGCGTAGGCCATTTACCCACCGCCTCGCCGGCGCGCCGGACGCCCTTAAGCCATTAGCCGTCTACCTGCGCCTTTCTCAGTCTTCGGCGGCCAGACATATTTACAAACATTCCAAATATCGCTACGTGCCTCCCGCACCAATACTCGCGTTAATATTCGCCGACTACGAGCGCATCTGCTAGGCAGCCGCGCCCGCGCCCGCGCCCCGCCTTTACCGCCCTTCCAACCAACATCGCGGTTCCCGTGAAAAAATACCAAACCTTGCTAATGAGATGCAGCCATCGCGGGCACAGCCAGTGCCGCCATAAGTCACGTGACGTACTTCAAAACATAACAACGAATAGCGAGCATCTCTTGTGGCACACTACGTCTCACCGTACATCATAGGCTAGCTGCAATTGTCACGTGACTCTCCCCCCTCTGCTTTTGGAAACATACGCTTCAATAAATACGGCAACTTCGCTCCCACGCGCCACTGTTATGTCGAACTATCAGTCAAACTCTGCCACTACCATGTCAAACTCTTCAGTCAATCTTACTACTACGTGAAACTATCAGTCAATTTCGCTGATACTACGCAGATACTTCAATGTCATTTCTACTATGTGAGACTTCTATATCATCACTACTACTGCAACTGTTATGTCGAACTATCAGTCAAACTCTGCTATGTCAAACTTCTGAGTCATTTCTACTCTGCTGCTACTGCGCAGGCACTTCTAAGTCAAACTACTATACCGCTGCTACAATTACTGCTCTGTTCACTACTATGTGAAACTACGCAGTCACATTTCTACGTCAAACTCTACTATTACGCAGTCACTCTTCAGTCAATCTCACTGCTACTATTACGCAGTAACTCTTACGTCAAACTACTATTACTGCTGCTACAATCACTACTCTACTTCGTCAGACAGCCTGCGAACGAGTCAGCTGTCCTTGCTCTGCCTATCAAGGCTCCGAAAATCAATCGGCGCGGCCAGCAGGCCGCGATCAACATTCGGGCCACCCGTGAAGCAGCCTTCACCTGGCCAAATCAACTGTACGGGCCGCTCCAGCACTCGAGTACGCGCCCATGGTGACATTCAGCCTACCAGCCGTAACATCCGCAGCCCATTTCAACGGACGGCACGCACACACTCAGCCATCTGACCTGGGTTGGTGCTTGCTCTACTCTCATCAAACTGTAAGTGTAAACTTCAAGCAAGAAGAAACCTTTAATCATAAACATTCATTGGTCCTCCGGCTTACTGCCTAACTACTTGTAAAACTAATCAATATTTCAAGAATTAAATTTAATAATACACAAGTGCATTGCCTTTCATTTGCCCCTACGAAACAATCCCCTGAAACCTGATCTGACCCTGTATGTAGTCGCTTCGCAGTACGGACCTCACACCGCGCTGCATCCACTACAGACACGTCAACATAAAGAAGTGTGGGAGGAACTTTTTCTTCTCTTTACCACTCCAAAGATGTACAAACACACATCCTTGCACTTCAATCTATACGGCTCTATATTTTCCTACCCTCCTCAACGTCTCGCTAGTCTCCCTAGTTCATGGACTCCCAGGACAATGACCGGCCCACTTCCTGAGTAAAATTTATTGTATCAAGTTTCGGCTTGGGTCTCACTCGTTCATCGGCTATTAGAGGTAGCTCATAAGCCCATCTCCGTCTTCTTTTTTAATTTATTTTCATGATTGAAGAGAGTTGACCTACATAGTGGGCCCGTCTCTGCTTAGCTCGGTGGTATCGGGTTAGCCGAAACGATTTAAACATAGAATTCAAAGGAAATTAAGCATAAACATGTTTTAACTTAATGGACAAAGGAAATTAACTGTCCATCTAAAATGTAGATGTCAATACCAGGAACATTTCATTTTAGTGATTTGTTCTGGAAAAAGCAGTTTTGCAAGTTCTAATTGCCGTTTGATTTTGGGCAACAAATTAACAATCACACTTCAAATACACATTTGCGCAATTAAATTATATTATTCAAAGCAAAAAAGTACGAAATTGATGACAAAATCACATCACTTGACATTTAGACGACACTGAACAAACAAAAACACTACATCAAAGTTAAACTGCGTTTGTTTTACTATCATTTGCACAGAAGACCATCTTCACTAACAATATGATGTAATTATTACTGCCGTTGGTCTACAGGCATAGCACAAAGGAATCGTTTGTTATCACAGGAACAAATTAACTGCATTAATACTGATGATATGTTGGTCCCTTTGATGTCTTTGTATCACAGTGCAAGCGAACGTCATTTATGAAGTGTTCTGCTTTCAGTGCTTCCTGGTTTGGCGGAGTGTTCCTGTCTGCACATGCAAGCAATACGAATCAATCATAAAAATATCTCTGAGTAACTGAATTCATGTAAAAGTACAATAACACTTTATACGAGTCTTGACAATTACTTCAAACGTTTCTGCCTTAACAAGTTTCCGTCTTTTCGAGGGATGCCTCAATTTGATGAAGGGATGAACGGCGATTGGAGAATAAAGGCAGTTCAACCTCAATTTCGTTATTCATTTCTGTTAAAAACACGTTTATACCTGAAAAGAATTTTAATTTCAAAATTATAACACATATAATGCTATATACTTCTTGTCGTTATTTCAAAAAAGGAACCAAAACAGACATAAGTAGTGGTACAACAAAATAGCTCCTTCATTATATACTGTGATAATCCAAAATACCCCATCTGTGAATAATTTAGAAGGACATTTCATTAAAATTTATTTATGGTGGTGAGCTTCTAACGTGTGCAGTATAGACATATAGCCCTAGTTATGGATTGTTAATAAACAGCAGACTTCGGGGCATGTAAATGCACTTATTTCGGACATAAAAAATGTTGCAGATAGAAGAAAAATCGCCACGTAGATTTCAAGTTAGGTTGTAGAGTCAGCGTGCCCGTCACCTGAAGATTCGAAAAAAATAAAACCTTTCTGATCTCAGACACCGGGCTAGTAGGGTCGGTGATAAATACATGTCAGTCGTCGTTTTGAAGGGGTTATGATAGCAGACATCGCGTAGATTGTATTTGAAGTATTACAATGTTCAGTTTCGTGATAGTAACAACATCGCTATTTTTAATCTGAAAGTATTGGAATTATTAGAAAATTGGGCCGACAATTTTATACGAGAGTTGGGGCATAAGTCATGGGAACTATTTTTTCTCAATAAGTCATGGGATCGCAAAATTTCATTTATATTGAAAGAAATGCTGCAGTAGAGTGTGTTTGCATCAACAGAGAGTTCTGCAAGTGTCTCTATTAGCGCAGAGAGTAACTTGAAATCAGTTCTCCATGTACCGCCGTGCGAGGAGAATGTAACATGTTTCCAACAGCGCTCTTACTCCAAGAGAGCCGTTCATCATGAAAGGAATGCCCGAGAATGTCACAGGGAATTGGTGAAAGCTCATGGAATAATGTCCTTCCATACCGGACAGCCGCGAGATGCGCAGGAGAGTTTCTGCAAAGATACGCAGCAATCAGGAATCAGCAGCGCACGTGACGACCTTGTATGGGCGGATCGATGTGATGTGCGGTAATCGAGCATCTACCTAATCACACCTTTAGAACGGGTATGTAATGCTTTTCGAATTTGTGAGGTCGAATTCTCTAAAATGCCTCAGAACATGAAACGAGACGGTGTACAGTCATTTCAAATATCATAATAAATATGATAAATTCAATTTTTGTGTGTTGATAAATGTTCAAGCACTTAGTTTATACCGTGTCCTTTCATGTGTATATTTGAAATTTTCCCCCCTATTCATATTCTCACAAATAAAATTGCCATGACTTCTGCCCCAACCCTCGTATAAGTTACGAGTATATTCCAATAATCGCCAAATGTAGTTTCGCAGGAATGTAACTTTAGTTTAGGAATTCATTCGTGTAGGTAATATGGATATAAGGGAATGATTTGATTCATATTTTAGGAAAGTAATTGGGTTGAGGCACCCACCCGTAGTGATTGTATAGAGAAGTACAATTTTTCCGCGATATTTTATTCAATTATCTTTCAATACAATTATTTTATAGTTAAATATCATTATTATAATCATTCGTGTTAGTACGTTCATTTAGGGATAATGTTGTGACGTCGTCATGAGATGAGTAAGAACACAGACACGGAGTTTACTGTACATATTTATTTACAATAGTTTATTACACTATGTACACTCCTAAGGAACACTCCTAAGGAACGCTGCTCTCCACAGCACTCCGACTCCTGAGACGAGCCGCCTCAGTATTTACCAAGAGTGTAGTATCCAAACAAAGGCGTGAGCTTCAGAAAAAACAAGTTTCGTTTATTAACAATCTGGTTACAATATTTAAGTATCAGAGTACAAAGCCTTGTCGCCGTATATCCAGGAGAGAAAGCAGAGAAACTTCGCCGGGTCGCCGATAGCCAGTAGATGTGCCGAAAATGCTGGGGTCGCCAAGAATCCAGAAGGGTAGTCCGAAGTAGAAAGCCAAAGTCGTTGCCACCAGAATCTTCTTCACCAGAACGCCGTATACCTCGCTGCCGACCCGTACTCTCCTCGCTCGCTCTCCTGCTTCTGCCGCTCCGGGGCTGGGCCGGCGCCGCTTTATAGCCCGCCCGCTGCGGTCGCTCGCTGACTAGCCCTGCCATAGGGACAGCGGCGAGTCTTGAAGCGCCTATCCAACCGAGACGGGCGCGCGCACCCGGCCCTGGCCGGCCCGTTGCCGCTGTCCGCCGCTTCGCTTGGTGGCGCCTCCGATGCTGTGAAGCGGCACGGCGGCGGGACATTTGACTGCCCGCGGGCGGTCACAGCAAAGAGAACCCCAGCTCGCTACACTAGCGCCGCCCCTGGTCTCTTGTCCCGTGGCGAAAAGCCACGCCTCGCAAGACGCTGCTCGCGATCACCTCCGCACATCGCTACGGTCCAACTCGACTGCCCAGGAAGCTTATTCCACCCGCCTCCCTTGCGAGGCATCACGTGACCGACCTACCACGCACAAAGCATCATTTCCGCTCGAGATTTGGGCTGGCTGCAGATGGAGCCTGGCGTCCACTTGCGAACGATTTCTGTCGTCACTTGTGCGAACGGGCAGCCGCCTTCTCAGACACGCCCCCAGCGGAGAGACCCTCGAAAGACCCCAGGGGTCCTTCCGGTCGTGCGCGGCACGAGAGGACCAACCCCGCCCCCTTGCACGACTTGTGCGGTCGGTCGCGCCCAGTGCTGTGACGCTACAATATATGGAAGAGCATGCGAGGGATGTTTAGGGATAGAAGAAAGAAGACGTCTAGGAGATTCTCCGCGACGACGAAACGCGACCACTCGAGAAGCATGAAGAGCGCGAAGACGTCGTCTGTATGCGAAAAAGATATTTTTCACAATTTAATGAAAACAACATTAATAGTTCAAAATAATCTTTTATTTGAATTTGCATAAATAAACCGGTTATTGTTAAATACGATAAAGAATCAGTAACAAATGAGCTGAACTTTTTAACACGTAATGTTGATATAATGGATGAAATACATATTATATTCTTTTTTCCATTAAAGGTTTATTATTTAATAGAGATATTGTAATCAATCCAAGTACATTTATGTAAAATAAGTTTCTAGAAATTGTCGCTTCATATGTATGCTTCAATGTTGGTATCCAGGAATAATGATGTTCGTACCCGTCAAATATAGTTTAATACTATGCAGCATAATAGCAACATTTGAAATGATAAGTAAGTATTACATTTTAATGTATCATGCACGAGCAAAGCAGGGCAAATATTAACAAATCAAAATATATATTTTCCGCGAGATCCCAAATTGGGAAAATATATTACAAAACATCTCAATGACTTTGCATTGTTGCTTTGGAAAGTGTTGTCAACATTACTTTGGTGAATCTCTCAACATCGCATCAAAATGTATAATTTTTTCAAATAAAATAATACTAAAAAATGTAGAATAAAATATTTACTTAAAGTCTCTAATTTACACAATGGTTCAGTGTTTATTCCTGTCATATTTATATTGAATGAATTGTGTTTTATACAATACGTACTACATAGTTTTCACATTTTCCCAATTTTTTGGATGCGCTAATAGTTTAATTGAAATGAGAGAATATTACAGAAGAGCAACATATCAGTTTCAATGGAAATTGTTGGAGGGAAATTTGGAATTGTATTTAAAAATTTATCGTTTCAGAGTTTCTGAAATTTTGAGCTCATTTACTCACGAAAACTTTTGAGATTTCAAGAAACAATAGCACTTTTTGAAGTATTTCTGTTTGAAAAGACAATTATAAAATGAACCAATAAACATTAATGACGTGAGAGTTATTTAAAAAAGTACCTTCGCCTCACTTTCTGAAAAATCAAAATATTTATTCGGAATAAATTGTAAGTCATGTAGATCTGTACAAAGCATATGTATAGATCTACGTGGCAGTATAAGGTATTTGGATATATACAAAAAATTCAAATAACCAATTCAAAACAGGACATTAATTAAAGAACTGATCATGAATTTATTGACGGTACAATAACACTAGAAGTTTAAACGGCCATAATTACAAAGGCCAAAACGTTGGGTAGAATGTAGTGTTTTTGTTACATTTATATTAAAAGTCTAAATAAAATTGGTCGTTCAAATTAATTGTTAGAAGTATAATAGACGTAAATTACAAAGGTATGGTTTATGGTTTAAGGAACGTACATGTTTTTGGTTTTAGGGACTTCCCAAACCCAATTTTTTAATGAAATGCAAAAGATCGATATTTTACAGGATTAAAAAACTTTCCTCTATACTACGTACCGGGGGAAGAGATTTTTATTCGTACGCCGCAAAGCCAAAGCGCATTCAGTTTTCCGCCCACTGAAATTTTTGTGCCCGGCAGGATGTTTGGTTGGTCTGCCCATCGCAGCGGAGACGAGGACGGAGTCGGCAGCGGGGCGCATTGTGGCTCCGGATCATTATCTGACCGTGTGGCTTTCACGAGGAGGCGTTGTGGCGTTTTGTTGGGTGCGACGGCGGAAATCGGATTCCGGAGCCGACATGGGCGCGCCCCGCGGTTCATTTTCGCAACTAAAGGGTAGGGCAGATCGTCCGCCAGATCGGGCGAGCGGTGAACGCTCTCCAAAGGAACCAATGCGAGGACCGAAGGTCCATCACGCGTCCTCGAAACAAAGAGTGGATCACAGAGCGAACCCTCATTCACGTTCCGTTCAGCTGTCGCAATGGTGAAAGTCTGCCATGGAAACAAAAATTTCGAACTTTCAGAGTATGTACAGTTAAGATGAATTTCTATTTTGGTGCCAGAATTAGAGTAAGGGACAGACACACTTTTTTGGCAAATTTCCGAATGTGATTCAAATATTTACTACTAACATATTTACGTGCTCCAACTTTTAAACTGTTGTTATGCTGGATATTTTTAGCTCTCTAAAACTTTATGTTTGACGAGCCAAAAAATTCTCGAGGATTAAGGTAAAAATGAACCTGTGACCCGCTTATGTATTCCTGTGACCTGCTTCGTTTACAAAAGATTTAGAGAAGAGCTGTAACACGAAGCACACAGAGATATACATGCATATTTATTTGTGTATTAATATTTTTGGCAATGGAACCCTCATGCACGTTCCGTGGGTGAAATGGTTATAAAATGGTATAATTTAGGTATTTTGAGAGGCAATATTTACATCGACAGCAAGATTAATAGTATTACACGCAATAACATTTATTTTAGGTTGATTATCATGTACATTACAACATGCATTTTTTCACACATTTTGAGAAATAAAAAATTACAGTTTGTTTTGAAAAGCTGTAGCTCGCTTGATGTCGAAAAAAATATTTCACAGAAAAGTTATTGGAAATTTTATTCTCTTGTTAGCACATTTGCCCTTGCGCGGCTTGTAGAACAATTAATATCCTGCTCAGTTGGGCGCTCCATGGTGTTAGCTATAAATTTCCCGCCCAGTTGAGCGCTCCATGGTGTTAGCAGTGAATTATGGGGTCAGAATTTTCTGCGACCCTGCTTAAAAAATATAATGTAACAATGAATTTTGATTTTGATGGTCCGTACCTCAAACGATTCGGTGTGCCTCCCGCCCTGCCAGGGGGGGCAATATGCACCATTTGCAAGCGCTCTCCCTCGCCCAAAGCCGCCAGCCGCCTCCCCCCTTCGGCGCTACAGCCACAGTCTCATTGTCAGGTGCCGGCGAGAGCAGGTTCTGTTCGCTTGAGGGGCGGTCGGCTTGGCTTGGCGTGGGGTGGCGTGCCGAGGCTCTGGACTCAACCACGGTGGGAATCTCTACCATGAACTGCCCCTCATTCGAGTGGACTAGCATAGCGCATTCAGGAAAATGCTCAGGGATTAGTATTTTTCATTATTTATACTTTCCCATATCCGTACGTACATACGGAGTAATACATTTAGTGTAGGGAAAGTTATGCAATGCTACGCGACATGATGGCAAATTTTCAGCAGAAAAAATTCGTTTCCGGGTCACGATAACGTAAAAGTAGATAAATCCAGTTCTTAAATTAAGAAAAAGAAATCCCCTAACACGTGGTGTATGGGATCCATGGTTTGTGTGTCCTTGATACCGAAAAACCAATTGAAAGCAAAACGTTCGTCCGTCCGTCCGTCCGTCCGTCCGTCCGTCCGTCCGTCCGTCCGGTGTATTTGAACAACACTAGCGCCTAAACTATGAGTACGATTTTTTCCAAATTGATGAAACCCCTGTCAATCTGGCCTGAATGGAACCTCTGTAATTTTTACAAAACATTCATCAATTTTTGAGGGTACTTTACATGAACCCCCCGGACATTTTCAAGATTTTCTCAAAAACGGCTTCAAAGTTTTTCTTTAATTTTTTGTTAGAATAGAATAAAATAGACTTATTAAGGTGGCGTAGGTCCTGATTTTCACAGTTAACTCTGAATTTTCGAAAATTGCAAAACGTTTGATTTTTTCGGCATCTTCCTACAACTAAAAAGATTGAAAACAGAGATTTTTCCTCCAAATAAGTTTTGTTCTCCGAAGTTAGTTCTTTTATTACGGTGATGTACGTTTTTTGAAAATGTTGGTACTTTTCGCGCAGTATTGCGTGCAATATAGTGCAATTAAAAAAAATACGAAAACAAGATTTTCTCAAAAACGGTTCCATATTCTTTCATTAAACTTTTGGTAGGGATAGTGCTAAATGTACTCTGTGAGATGACATAAAAGCCATATTGCTCTATTCTTGTGTTTTTTTCAAAAATTATAAAAATGGAATTTTTAGACTTGCGTCTCACGTTGGTAATATTTACATTAGTGACGATTTGTTTACATATTTTGTATTTACGAGTACATGTGCTTTAAATAATGTCATATAAAGTTTCTCGAGAACTCAACCGTTTTCTATGAAAAGTAGCTCAAAATTACCCATTTTCAGAAACACTCAAACTCCATTTTCACCATTTTCCTTCTGTCCATTTTCCAATTTTTTTCTTCAAACTTTGCGGATAGTGATAATTGGACTGTTTAATATGACGTTGATTAATTTGGGGTATTTTTTGTTTTTGCAAAAATTACATGTTTTTTAAAGATCTCTCATATCGTTAATATGCACATTTCCAGCAAATTTTAAACACTATTTAATTGTATATTCTTCAAATAAAGTGATTCCAAACCTTAAACATTTTTTGTGAAAAAGAGCTTCGAATTTTGATATTCAGTAGCACTTAAACGCCATTTTCTTAAAAGCAGCTCCAAATTCTTCAAAGAAAATGGCCATTTAGGACGAGGTTTTACTGTTGTTTAATATTCCAAAATTACTATTTCCCTACTACCCTTTAGAAACTGAAAAATTAAGAAAATGTCAAAGAATGTAATTTGTGCAGCGTTAGATGGCAGCTGGCACGAGTGTGTGGCAATTCCTAATAGCTAGCCCAGACTCAAGGAAATAGAAAACTAATACCAGAAAGTCTGCGCCATTCTGTAGCACCACTAGTTTTGTAAATAGTTCTACGCTTTGACTGACAATGTGATAGGGCAGTGAAAAGCTAAGAGTTTTGATGCGCCCAAAAGCACGTTTTTAAATTGCGGTTTTACTGTTTCGTGCAAAAATGATGTCCTATGGCAGCCGCTAACCGGGATCAAGTATCTAGTTAATTTTCGATGTGTTTCCTCAAACTTTTCGATGTTGTTTTTATTATTATTATTTGCAATATTTTGACAGAAATTATGGGTGTAGAAAAGCAGTTTCGTTTTGTGGCCAAGCCAATGAAATGTTTCTCCTGTAAATAAATGCTCTATTTGTTCTCGTTGAAATGGTGTTCTTATTCCTTATTTTTCTCTTTCTCGGCAAAGGTTTTGAAAATTGTTACAAGTTTTCCTGTTGTTAATACGTCTTTAAAATTAAATTGAATCATTTTTGTACAGCAGTTTAGGTTAAAGAATTATTGAGAAAAAAACGAAAAAAGTCAAGAATAAATACCGATATTTCCAGCTTTCCCGAGTTAGCACAGGGTCTAAGAGATCGAAAACTTGGATTTTTTTACTAGTGCTTGGGTACATGCAACATATTTAACGGGAACATTTTCCGCGTAGTCCCATTTCTCATTACAGTGAAATTATTTTAGCGTGTCAGCTCAAGGTCAGGGCCCCAGAGCTGCCGGAAGAGTCCATTCCTTAAACTTATCGCTTTAGAGGGGAGCACGTCCCTTCCCAGGACAAAGCCCTACTTCAGTTCAATAAACATTGACCCTGACTATTCGTCTCCGCAAAGTGTCAGTTTTCAGTTGCATTTCCCTAACAGAGTAGTTATTTGTATGAAGTTCTGTTTAAGTGATTATTATTATGTTGTGATCATTGCAATGTGCTCCTGTTCAGAGCCACTTGCATAAAGACGTCCTTCACAGTCAGACGCGTGAAGTCGTCGCCAATGTACGTATATCAATTAATGAAGAGAAGCGAAAGAAGGTATTGAAAATCAAAGCAGTTTTTAAGGCAGTAATTGCTGCTTCGGGTGTTTCGAAACATTCTATTTGCAGAATTAATAAGGAAATTAATTCTATTCAATCGGGAAAACCGTGTTCATTTTCTACTCCTTGTAAAGAGAAGAAGAGAAAGGTCGTGGAATCTGCTCTCGATAGTTTCAATGAGAGTGTAATTTACCGCAAATTGATTTAATGCACCATATCAAGAAATCGTTATTTTTACAAGTAACGACGTGAACGATAGTAAAGACAGTGATACTACTTATGATAGTGAGGAAAGGAGTATCAGTGACAGTGGTAAACATGGATGATGAGGACAGAGCCAGGCCATCACATGAATTTGGTGCTCCTCCACTACCGAACAAAGACACGAAAGTAAATTAATTCTCAATCAAGTTCGCTAGCACGTATGATGCGGTAGGCTAATGCTTCTGGTATGGGCGGACGCGCGGGAGTGCCGCCTTCTGGCTCCCTCCCCATCACTTTCAGCTTCCCCCTCTACTCGCGAATCCCAGCGGCCACCCTAGAAAAATTTAGCTGTAAATTTAGCTTTAGAAGGCTTGTTTTAGCGGTATCAACCCTGCCTTCTCTTGTCTTGTCTATCGCTGCTTGGGGATGTGGGGTCCCGGCCCCACTTTCATCCATCTCAAGTGGAAGGTAGGTCTTCTCGCCACTGCATTGCAGGGCTACGCAGGAAAAAATCAGAAGTTCAGTAAGTCAGTGGTTACGGGGTAAAAGTTCTTGAAGTCAATTTTTGGTGAAATTTTGTTAAGTACTGAAACTACAACTTAGGTATCTACATTTTATTTTAGTAAAAGGAAAGAATTGAAATGTTGCCTCCTTAACGAGAAGAAAGCGTTGTGAAATAGCGTTGAGCGTAGGAAAAGGCGTTGGCTCAATACTCTAATCCTTATTTTCTCCAAGCAACGATTTTTGACTTCACAAACTTTTACCCTGCGACCACAGAATTAACTTTTAACCGTCGAGATCTGACGGTGAATAGCCACACGCGACTTTGGTTAGAAGTGATTGGGTATTCGTCCCCCGCGCATTCCCGAATTCGAAATTTACGAATCGACTACGAAGAGCCCTGTGAAGCGTGAGAAGGACGGCGGAAAGAACTTCCACCTCGTAAATCCCGCTCACTTGATTTTGGGCTTTTTGTATTGGGATGATGTTTTCAAGTGTATTAAAAATTATCTCATTCTTATCTTACGAACATTTTATTTTGTATTTTTCATAACGTTTTCCTGTCCGATGGGTCTGCATCATTATATACGTTAATTCAAAATCTGCATTTAAATAAAATATTATAAAGGCAATTTTTAAAAAAATGAACAGTTTCAAAAATACTCTAACTAAAGAAATGTAGTTAATAAATTATTAGACCAAGAAGGTCATACTGTCATACAAATATAAGTTCATAAAAAATTGACTTTTTACTTTCTCGCCTTACGAATACTTCTTAAAAAGTGAAAGGTGTGCAATCGTGCGCGGGAAAATGGCTAATTTTCGCCAGAAAATCTCTTATAGCTGGAGTGAGGTGAGGAAAAATTCGATAAAACCTGTTGGTAAATTTAGGGGAAAAATCCTCTACCTCGTGGTGTAGTCAAAATCTATGTTTTGTTGCTTCTTGATACTGTAAAATCGACTGACGGCAAAACGTCCGTCCATCTGTCTGTCCGTCTCTGTGGTCAACGCTAGCGCCTAAACCGTTCAGCCGCTTTTCTTCGAAAATTGATATTCCCCAATCGTTTTTATTAGTGTCAATGCTCTTGGTAATTTGAAACCGATATTTTAATTTTTGGTGGTACTTTACATGAAGCCCGTCGGAGATTTTCAAAGTTTAAAGAAAATGACTCCAAATTTTTTTATTAAATTTCGTTGTTGATTAGTGCGAAGAACGTTTAAGGGAATGATGTAGATATCATTTTCGTTGACATCCCCAATTTTTCGAAAACTGCAAAAAACTATTTAAAAACCGCAAAATTGAAGATAGAGATTTTATCCTCAGACAAAGTCGGTTGTACAAAATTGGCACTTCAAATATGGTCAAGTACCATTTTTTTTGGAAAAAAAGAGTAGATTTTGCGTAAATTGCGCTTCAAATTTACAAAAAAAATTCTTAAAAAACCGCTCCAGTTTTTTTCTTTAAAATTTCTTCACTGATGTAATGAGGGACGATAAAAAATATGGTCTTAGTCCTACTTCTGATAAATACTTGTGATTTTGAAAATTGCAAAAATATATTTTTAAAACTACAATATTGTAGATAGCGATTTTTACCTCAGACAAAGTCTCTTGTACAAAACTAGCTCTTTAAAAAAGGTTATGTAGAATTTTTTGAAGAAACTAATCGTTTTTTCGTAATCTTTGCTTCAAATTTACAACAAAAAAATTCTCAAAAACCGCTCCAAATTGTTTCTTTAAATTTTCTCAACGTGTGTAATAAGGGACAGTAAATAAATAAATAAATAAACTAGTGGTGCTATAGAATGGCACAGACTTTCTCGTATGTACCATCGTATCAATTGTTTCTTTAACATTTTATAGCTCATTTCGATTCTTTTTATGGCTCTGTTCGACCCATGCGGTGCTAATATGGCGTAGTAGTATAAATACCGGTTTCTTAATATTGAGGATCGTATTCCGAGTCTCAGAACGGAAAATGTTTGCTGGTAGAAAACACTTTTGCTGGTTTATGAAGTAGTGGAATAGCATTGAGGACCATATAGAAGCAGTGCGAGAAAGTATGTGCGTTGGAAGCACCACTAATTTAAAAAGGTAATCAAATATTTTCCCTCACAAATCAGTTGATTCTGTTGAACCTGATCAGCTGATCAATTGACGCTGTCCTTTAATTCTAATAGTATTGATTTTGATTCTTCACTACGCGGTTGGTTTTTCTGGTGCTCTCGCTCCGGTCACGTTGTTCGGCGCCTCAAACTTTGAAGAGCGCAGACCAGCGAGCCGCCCTGTGCTGGACCTTTCGCCATGCTAACGCCCCGACCGCCATCGACTGTTTATTATGATAGCTAGTGTTTCTTCTGTACACTTCCACAAGGTTCAGGCGGGTACATTGTAAACGAAAATGAAAAGAAACTTAAATGAAGATCATGAATGAATGATGTGAGTAATGAAGGAAACTAGCCACCAGGCCGCTCATGAGCAAGGTGTGAGTTGTTGCGACCGCGAAATAAACTGAATTTCGTCTCCAGACGACCACATTTCCGTGGACTCCTAGAGTGAACTTCAAAGAACTCCTATGGACGAGAGGCATCACGACTGATCGGACAAAAAGGGAAAAGATTCAACCGCCATCTTATGCCATTCTCCGGGTCGCAAGTTTTGAATTTGCACTAGACATGTGCATGGGACTGGTTTTAGAACTCCCTGATTAGACATTGAGGCGGCGCACGAAACGCAAGCGTCGCATATCCCTGAATCACATACTCTATAAAGAGACAGACAGACAAACAGCTGTGGATAGCTGGTGCATTCGAAAAGAGTAGTTGCAGGGCGCTTGTGAGAATATTAATGAGGTTTATGAAATTCTTTTGTAAGGCTGTCACTTAGAATTGTTTAAAAGTTCAAGAAGATCCAAAAAGATTTCGGACAGTCATAAAATTAACAATTTTTATTACGGCAACGTTTCGAATGTGTGATGTACATGTATTTCCTTTTTGTTCTCCATTTTTATAATTTTAGTTTCTTGTATACATTTGGCCTGAAGATGAATGTACATCACACATTCGAAACGTTTCCGTAATAAAAATTGTTAATTTTATGACTGTCCGAAATCTTTTTGGATCTTCTTGAGGTTTATGAAAGTTGGTTAATGTAAAAAAGAGTTTGGGGCTAAACTTTTAACTGCGAGGTGGGAAATAAATGAGAGATAACTTGCATCCCGTTTTGTAAACGTGGAAGTCAAAAGAGAAGAATAAAAGTAATTGCTTTTACTAAATATCTGTCTAAATTTGTTCCCCAGAAAACATCCTAAAATTGTTTTTCTTCCTTCAAATATCAATTACGTATCCCAAATTTCTTAAAAAAGTATGAGAAGCCCTTTAATAACTATGTAATTTTTTGCACTAATAAATTGCCCCCAAATTTTTCAATTAAGGATTACCATTATATTCGGATTACATAAATGATATGTTTTATAACTGTTTGGTACCTCTAATTGTTCTTCCATAAACCTCACTAATATTCTCACAAGCGCCCAGCCACTACTTTTTTCGAATGCACAAGCTGTCTGACTGTCTATTCAAAGTGTATGTGTCTCACAGAGATACTCGTATGTCGCTTGCGTTTCAGGCGCCGCCTCAATACCCAATCAGGGGGCTTTAAAATAAGTTTAATGCACAAGTCTAGTGCAAATTCAAAATATGCCTCCGGGTCCGCCCATCCGCTAGTCTGAGAATGGTATTCTCACCGCGCCCGCCTGCCGTAAAGACACGGCAACAAGCTTCCAGATAAAATGGCAATGTCGGTGGGCATTCACCTGTATGCTCCCCGATTCATCGACGCCGAGAAGTAATTAACTGATGTATGGTGAACTAAGAGGGAGATGTCTAGATTACATAATAACATGTAGTTTCTTTTTTACGTAAATTGTTCTTATTGGAAGTTATGTAAATTCTTCAAAATGTCTTCTCTCCGATTTATCGAATAAATCCTTTATTCAAATTAACTTCTCTTTTGCTTCCGATTTAATGACCCCCCTTATGTTCTCCTTCAAACCCTAGCAAAACTGATGATTTAAGTTTAGGACGAAACCAGGTAACTTAGTATTTGCTTTGTAGTTCGTCAACCTCCGCGTTGGACCTTTATATATCCCGGGAAAGCTGATAAATGGATATTTGGAACTCCTAACTCGGGCGGTAGTGTTGTAGTATTCTTATTCTCACCTATAGACAGCAGCTAAATTATCCGGTGTAAGACTTGGCCAGATAATTTTCACTCTTTGTGTATTCAACAAGAATCAATATTTTCGCTAGATATCTTACGCCACAGTTTACATGCGAGTAAACTTTATTTACATTGTCAATTCCACTGTCGCACATTATCATTCAATATCTCCACTACAATATACAGTGAAATATTGCAACTGGCTGCAAAACGTGCCCACTAAGCTACAATAATTATGTTTTACGGTGATGAATAGAGTTCCGCGAGAGGAATAACCGAAATTATCCAGGTAAAATAAATACATATTAGTAAACTGTAAAGCTGTGTTTAATACGTAAATGTGCAAAATAAAATAAATCGATGTACATTCCAACAGATGATCACAGTCATACATTACTACCATTTAGCATGTCTGGTCTCTCATTATTTTCTAATTCGACTAGCTGTTTAAATGATATTTAGAAACGGACTCAAGTAAACCATCAGAGAAAACAACACCTTTGGAGCTCATTCTGCAATCAAGCTACACGATAATTACAAAACATTAACAGGTGTATTCTACTTATATTGTGTACGGTTACCGATTTCTGACTTTCTTCTCCACAAATTGCCACAAACATTGCCATTAAGAAATTAGTGGTACAAAAGTCTTGAGAATTTCTATTGTAAGTTGAAGATGTTTAAAGTACAGTGCCAACCAAAGGAACCTATCTCCATCACATTTCTTTAAGGTGTTCCTATACCTTTGTTTAGTGTTGTTATCTTTATGCCTTATTAAATTAAACTCAAAAGGTGCCACCTTTTCATAAAACAACAGATTGCTTACTAAAAGAATGAAAGAGTTTTGGAGATTTTCTTTTATCGGCCAACTGAAAAGAATATCAATTTTTGATGTTTAAAAAATGCTCAGTAGGAAAATTATTAAACTTATTAAACATTTATTAACTTAACTTACTAACTAACTAAACTTATTAAAATTATTAAACTTAACTTACCAATTGTGGTTTATAAAATGTATCTACTTAATGCTCGTATTCGACTTGGGCATACCAACTATCATTCATTTTTGTATCGTTAGATATACTTTCACGCCCCATTTGCAAGAGCACAAAACTAACTTGACAAAATGCATTCAACTGATCTCAACAGAAAACAACCAAAACACAACTAATATGCATATTGTAATGCTTTTAAGGTGTTATCAACATATCCACAACAATTCCAAAGAGTAAGGTCACCAATTGGCAAGAATTTTGAATTTCTGCTGATTCTCCTTTAAAATGTTTTATTTTTCCTTTTTTTTAAATATCGAAAACATTACAAGCTTAATAAATTCTTCAATATTTTTGTTTCAGCAAAAAATTTTTATAGTCGAAGAATGGCCGCAGCCTGGAGGATCATTCTAGCGGCCGACTGCTCTGATTGGTAATATTCCTGTTGTTTCTCTTATCAATACCAGGCGAATGCTGGAACAGTACTATAACAAATGGGCCACGGATCGTGCTCAATCTTTTCTTCCTGCTTTTTCTTCCTTGTTTTATCCTCCCGCTTACACACTTACATGCACTACAGTACCACGTACGTGGGGAGGTCGATCGGGAGCTTAGATCTTGTCCCGGCTGGGGTAGAGATTTATTTGGGGAAGTTACCTGTAGTAGGTATAACCTGCAAAATAACATCGAGGTCGGCGCCTGATCTCACCATCCAATTGGGGAGGAACACAGCTACCTTTACGAATTAAACGTTCTCTTCACTAAAAGATCGTAGGAAATGACGTTCCCGGAAGCTTAATCAATATTGTTTCGTCAATCATTATTGTAACTTTTGGGTTTAAAACGACACTTAGTGTTGTATATAGCTTCTTTGGAAAGGGAACCCGGAAGAGGACGGGATTCAGAGCGAAGTTTGTCGTGTGGTCAGATGTGCCTCGACACGCAAGTCGCTCGTTCGGAGGAGACTAAAGGAGAAGAACTAGAAGTTGCAGAGTATATGATATCACAAGACAACTGCGAGGATATACGTCCGGGAATATCATAATAATAATATCCTCGAGAGCAGAACATTTTTTACTGAAACCTAATAGAATGGTTCAACAATATTGTGGTTCAAAAGAACCACAATATAGTAACAAAAGAACTGGATCCTCGTTTGGCAGTTATTTCTTCTGCGATTTGATTAGCGTTTTTATATGGATGCTTGTGAAGGCTCGTAAGCAATGATGACTTCTTAAAAGTGAAGAACGGCCTAAGCGTCCGCAAAGTTCACGTGGTCACCTCGTTTCATATCGCAACCATCACACTTCTCGTACGTAATGTAGTCGTTTCTTTAGATTACATCAATGTAAAATGTGGATCATTTATGCAAAATATTATAGTTTATTTATACTAATGGGACGTAAGTTTGAGGGTGTGAAAAATAAAACAAATACTATCCTTGAAAGATAGTATTAACAAAATATAGGAGTTTTAGATTTAAATTATTTAACATAAATTTATTTCACTTATAAATTAATTTAAACATACAAATTTTGAGTTTTGTGTTTAAATAACAGTTTGTAAATTTACTACTGAAACAGCAGATGTAGTAGTGAGCGGATTTGAAAATGAAGTATTTGTTTTATGTATAGCCCTGATGAAGGTCCGAATGAAGATGAAAACTTTGGTGAGTTACAGCAGAATTAAATCTTTCAAAACAGAAATAGCCAAATAAATACTTGGCTTGTATAAAAAGTCTCGTATCAATTTCCCAAATTAACTAATTAATTAATATTTTAAAGAATATTTAATTTAATATCAACAGTTAAATAATGTAATGTAACAACCATAATTTATTATAGTTAATAAAAAATATAATGGTAACAGCCTTTACTACTGCAGTCTTGCTAGATATGAATAAAACTAATTAAAAATAATATGTAAAATAATTTAAAGTGTAAACTGATTTTTCTATTGTTTATACTATTCGTTTTACTATATACGTAGAAATTACAAAAACAATTAAGTGAAAAAATTATTTTTAAGGAGGTCTAATACATCAAAATATGGAAGACAAAATCAGTGTATTTGTCTTTTGCTTTTTTAACAATTTGGTCTTTAATTTTTTGTCAAATAGCTTTTTTAAAATTTGGTTTGGAGGTACCGGAACGCCATTCCGGCAGGCGCCGCCGGAAATCAAACATTATGTAGAAGTAATGGGATTGGATCTTGAACATCATTAATGAAGTGTTCTTCTCTTCCAAGCACTCACTACTGCCCTTCTTCCCCTGCAGCCGTTTCGTTCAGTGCCCTGGCTGGCAGTGTGCCGGCGGCAGCGGGCAGCGTGAAATGAGGTTAGCGCAAACGAAATTCCTCGTTTACTCTATCCTGCCGGGCGCGAACGCCCCCGAAGTTGTCAGCGCGCGGCACCGCAAATGGAGAGGCAGGCGGTTACACTGCGCCGGTGATGAGCGAACTAACCGCATAAGCCCTCGTCCCACACCTGCCCTTCGCTGGCGCCAGCCGCTCCGCTCGCGAGAGGGAGCTCTTGCTCCGAAATTCAGAGATTTCGCGTTTTGTAACTCGATTGTCTTCGATCTTCCACGAGCGAAAATCCGGGAAAAAATACATTTTTGATTTAATACAAGCACACGGATAATGTAATATCCAAATATGTTTTTCTCGAGTTTAAAAAAAGAGAAAAATCGTTTCGTATTTGGCTTTCTGACAGTTGTTTTCAAACTCCATGTTCGAGACGTGCCATTTTTGCATAATCATGTTAAAATACGATGGGAATTCCTTCAATCTGACATTGTAATTTTTTTGTTAAAATTCTTGAACAACAATTGTGCCGAAGAAAAATTAAATAAAAAATAGAACTTATGAACAGTAAATCAGACACAATCATTAATTTTTTAATCAAAGAAAAAAACGTACATTCTTTCTTGGTTGTGAAGTTGATGTAGAGTTAATTTTACTTGTTGGTTAGTAATTTATTGTTATCAAAGAAATACAATTTACAGTATGGAAAGAAGTTATTAAAAGCATTCCCGTCTGGGTTTTCTTCTGTGCACCCTACTACACAAGTTATACTTGCATTTCCTTTTAGATCTCTGCCTCTCTTAACTTATTCCGGAGTACATTCGTCTTGTTTTCGTGACTGTAAAACCGCGGGGTAGCACGGAACACGGCATGATATACTTTTCACGTGTTAGGAGAAAGAGCCCTCGTAATTCGGCGCGAAGAGCTGCTCGTAACTCCTCTGAGCGCCAGGGTTACCGTTCGGCGCTCTCGAAGAAAGAAGGAGTAGACCAGTTCTCGCAGGGAAGTGGCAAAGTATTGGGGCACATACCACGTGCTTCGGACTCCCGAGAGAAAATGTGTTTTAGGGACACATACCACGTGCTTCGAAATTCCGAGAGAAAATGTGTTTTAGTCTATTTTTTGCCTGTACGGTTTTCTTAATCCACCCAGAATTTCTCATTCATTCTTTTTTTTATCATCACTCTTCTCTATTTATTTCCGTAATCAAATTCTTGGCCTACTCTTTAAATTTACGAAGAATTTAAATGTTCTGTCAACATTACATTTCTGTTTTTTGTCTTTTTGTAACTTTACATTCAGAATTAATAATTCGTTAATTAAAGAATATCTGAAACTGATTGCAGTGAGCCAGGATAGTCTCTTTGTAGGGACATCTTGATGGTGAGAATGCAAGCAACAGAACTTATGTTGGTAGCACGAGTTGCAGATGTAAAATGTAAATTACGTACTCACCACAACCTTAGCAGATACAGGAAACCTGTTCTCCTTCACTTGTTTTCCAGTGATCTAGTTGCTGTCAATATTATTGCAAATTTTGATAGGAGGTCCTAGTGTGGCTCGGAGCGGAAAGACTTTCCAGGCACACGTTATAAGACGTCACTTCAAGCTCAATGTATAAACTAATATAATTAGTTCTTTCGCGTCGTCACCTCTTTTGGTTCAACATACTCCCAGTGCAAGTATACTATTTGAGTTGTCGTGAATATTAACTTGCCAAAGAAAACGTTACTCCCATACGATGTATGGATCCTCCAAAAATTGCCTGCAAAAATTCCCCGCTCTCAGACGTGGGGAATAATCTTCGCCTTTGATTGCAAAAGCAAGAGGGACGACCTTTTTATCAGAATTACTGTGATTATTTACTCCCACATGTTTAAACAATGAGCTCTAATGAAATGTACAGTGAAATATCAATAACAATTTCTTTTTATTTATTTATTTATTTGTCAAAAAACAGTAAAAACTGTATATGACGTGTGGGGAAAGAGATTTATCTGCGCACATTTTCTTGAGGGCCCGAATTTTAAAAAAATAATTTAGAAAATAATTATTTTAGAAAAATAAAAATATTTGAAAAATGTTTGTTCCCAAGTTATAGAAAATCAATTTCAACGGTAAATGAACTACAAGCAAAAGGAGTGCTCAGCAAAACGTGCGCACAGTGAAGCTACATTTACGTCCAGAAGCAAAACAAGGGGCCATCTCAGCATTTGCTCAATGGATCAGGGAAACTGGACAAAAACCTGATCGAGATGGGGTGAAACCTATATCAATAACAGTTTCTTGATATCTTGATGTGAAGTCTTTAGAGGTAGCGACCGGACGAAGTTCGAAATTCACATAAAGTGTGTGGTTTTTATATTGTCTGCATGATGTGGTGACTCTTTTACAGCCCTATGTGTCGCATACACAGCTAAAATCATCTATAATTCTATTATCCTTCCCCACAGGTGCTTTAATAGAGCTACAATGGGTTACGAGGAACCTCGGAGCGTAAAGAAATATAAAATCTTTGGCTGCCCTCCATGTTACCCAAGGCAGGAAGGCGAGAGGAGGCATATCAGCATCCATTCTGGCTGGGATTAAGGAGAGAAGCTTCTGCGCAGAGAGGTGCTCAATTTGGAAGTTAGGCTACACGACAGACTAATGTTCTGAGAGTCTCGCGGAGACGAGAGCCGTGACGGGTTAATGAGAGTAGGAACTTGAAATAATTTTTAAAACGTATCGATTACGTGAATTGGAGTGCAGGTAATTCCTAAATATTTCATCTTTAAAAAATTTTATTTTTCAGTTTTAGGTCTCACAAATTCCATGATTTCAAATAACCAATGTCTCTTCCACGATTTCTTAATATTTTTGTCATATATAAACTAGGTTATCATCATTCACACAAATCAGTATTCATTTTTAAGGCGTGACTAGGGTGGGCAAAGGGAGCGACGGGGGGAAGGCGGGGCGGGGCGGAAAGAGAGTGGGGCGAGGGCGGGGCGAGAGCGAGGGCATGGCGAGGGCGAGGGAGGACGGGGTGAGGGCGGGGCGAGGGTGGGGCGAGGGCGGGGCGAGGGCGGGGCGAGGGCGGGGCGAGGGCGGGGCGAGGGCGGGGTGAGGGCGGGGCGAGGGCGGGGCGAGGGCGGGGCGAGGGCGGGGCGAGGCCGGGGCGAGGGCGGGGCGAGGGCGGGGCGAGGGCGGGGCGAGGGCGGGGCGAGGGCGGGGCGAGGGCGGGGAGAGGGCGAGGCGAGGGCGGGGCGAGGGCGGGGCGAGGGCGGGGCGAGGGCGGGGCGAGGGCGGGGCGAGGGCGGGGCGAGGGCGGGCGGGGGCGGGGGAGGCACGGCGAGGGGTGGTATCGCGGGTGGGCACGGTGAGGCGGAGGGCAAGAAGAGCAGCGGGCGGAGTGGGACGTGGCGGTGCTGCGCGTTGCGTTGCGAGACTAGGCGGGGCGGGACTGGGCGGGGCGGGGCGGGGCGGGGCGGGGCGGGGCGGGGCGGGGGCGCCTGCCGGAGCGACAGAGGCGCTCATTAGCCTCCAGAGCTAATCCTGTTAAGCGACGCCGCTCCCCACACCCCGCTCCCCGCTGCTCACCGGTGCTGCGCCCCCAACGCGGCTGTCGAGTGCCAGTGATTCCCAATCTGGAGCTGGTTGGACCCGTTGATTGGTTCTCATGACTCGCGCTCACGAAAAAGGGACCCTGACGGATACGTGTTTATTGCACAGTGACTCTAGCGTAGATGGAATCGAGCGATTTGATTAGGTGTTTGTGTGCTATTAACTGCTGTAATTCGTTTACGTATTTCGATCGATGTTGACATGTTCTGATACTCCGAATTGAGTTTTCCAATACCAGAAACTACGTAACTTAACGTGCGACTTAGGAGTGCATCGTGATAGACACCTGTCATTCAGGATACACATTTTAAGAAACAATCTTTGTTACTATCAGAAGAGATTTAGTTGAAAACATACGTTTCTCATGTTTTTGGAAGAAAGAAAATATCAACGTAGAAAATATATATTTAAAAAAATGAACTGATATATTCTAAAAATTCAATATCTTGGTATGTGTCTTGATATGAAAAATATAAATTGTATCCAAGAATTGATCATATTCAAACAACATGATATTGATTGTACAATATGCAAATTCCATAACTTTAAATTTCGGTTTATAATTAAAATTCTTTCACTCGGGTGTTATTAAAAAACTCTTTAGCGTTTTCTGTGTCACAAACTGACTCCTCCGTCTGGCACCACTTATTTTAGAGCCATCCTTTTCAAACTACACTGTTCTTGGAACATGGGAGCCTAGTAAACTAGAGTCAAGCCTTTAACACAACAGATACAACTACAGTAAGTTCTTCATTCACAGTACATGAAAACACTAGACAGTCCAAGGTATTCCAAGTCCATTTCCAATGTTATAACATCGAATACAAAGTTTCTATCGACTTCTGCTGAAATCCCGACGTTCGCTGCCTTCACCTTGATGGATTGACTAATTGTTTGTTACTATATTCGGGCGCGTCAACAGCTAAGGTCATTACTTCCGTAAGTGTAGTGCACGAGATAGGGGTGATCCTTCCCCGCCGAATGACCAGATCCGGAGTCATCCTACCGTCGGCTAGTGGGGTTTTCCCCAACCAGGTACTTCCCCCCAGCGTGGCACCGTCCCAGCCGGGACAAGCTCTAAGCTCGCGACCGGTCTGCCGAAATGGGTAGTAGTGTAGTGTGTGTAAGTGTGTGTACACAAGGGCGAGGAAAGGACAAGGAAGAGGAAGGAAAAATCGCGCGCGGTCTTTGGGCCGTTTTATTAGGGTACTGCTCCGGCATTCAACAGGTGTTGAGCGGAGAAGCCACGGAAAACTACCGACCAGAGCAGCCTGCCGCTAGAATACTACTCCAGACAACGACTGAATTCAACCTAGCTGACATGCTAGTGTCGAAGATCCTGCCACCTTTGGGAGTGGAACTACAGGACCTTCCAGTTATAGGTAGTGCAGTAACATCAGTTGATGCCCTGAGCCACCGCTCGCAGTTCCTTCGCCTTGAGGACGCACGCGATGGTCCAACGACCGCCAGGCGCTGGCTCTCCGCCGCAGTGTGCGTCTTCTCCTCTGCCTGAAAGCAGAAGCGATAGGCTCGCACTGCCTCTCGCCGTGACGGCGCTCTCCGCCCGCAAGAACTCTCTCCGTCTCGCCGATTTCGTCTGCGGGCTCTCTTTCTCTCAAATGGTGCTCTCTGCTCACTTTCATTCTGACCTCACTGCCTACTGGATTGACTCTTCCAGCCACTGTTCTCTCGGTCTTCCGGCTAAGTTGGCTCAAGGCCACAACTGCCGCTGTCTCTGAAATGATTTCGATCGCGAAGTTTTAGGGTTTGACTCTCGACGGTGCCGAATTTTCGATAAAACTTGATATCTAGGTAGGATTCAAGGGGAGACGGGAGAAGAATTCTAGCGGCCGGTTGCCCTGATTGGTAGTTTTCCGCTTTTCCCCATCAATGCCAGGCAAATAGCACCCTAACAAACCGGCGACGGACCGCGCGCAATCTTCACTTCCTATTCCTTACCCTAAGCAGTGGTGTCAAATTCTTCTGCAGGTGGCAGTGGCTCTCCCTGTGGCACCGTAGCATACCACGAGCTTCTCTGCGAAAATAGCGGCGGGAAAGGAAACTATTAGTAACCCCGTCGTTTTACAACAGGGATGGCGTTGTCTCTTGTGGTTGGGTGATGAATTGCGTGAAGGGGCGATTTCATCGTGGCACTCGTGCCACTGACTCCTGCACGTGGCATCGACCTTGACAACACTGCTCTAAGTTCTCCCTTCATGCACACAAACTTACATGCACTGCACTGCACAATCACACGTATCGAGAGACCGGTCGGGAGCTTGTCCTGGCTGGGGTGCTGCTCTGTTGGGGAGATATTTGGAGACGGAAATCCCTCACCGACGTGTTGGTTGACGCAAGATTTCGAGCGGGAGAGTTATGCCGCTACGTCCCGGTTTATTTGATTAGACTAACTGGGAATATATACCGTTAATCATGCCAGAAAACATCAATTAACAAAAACTTTTCTCAACCTTTCTGGGAGTAAAAAGAGCTTAAATATCCCCAAAATTGATTTTATAATTTACTGTGTTATTTGTTAGCTATTTATTTAGGTTTCATTTAGTAAAGGAATTATTTACCTGCAGTATATATATATATATATATATATATATATATATATATTTGCAGTAGTTTTATATTTACAATTTAATTTGTAAAGTACAGCGCGGCGATGCTGACATTTTGATTTTTAAATAGGCAGCTCTTCTTGGGGCCTACTAAATTTCCATGCTTGGATTCTGTGTTCGATTCCCGGTCGGAGCAAAATAGAATTGTTGATTTCTAATACAATCATCTCAATTTCTGTAGATGTGTAAAAAAAAAAGCTCAGGCAGGCCAAGTAAGGTGAAAGGAATACATCATGCTGGCCACATGACTCCCTTACGTAGAGGCGTAGATATGAAATAAAAACAGGGCCCCGGTCTGGGAATACCACTAGCTGGCAAAAGTCAGTTTAATCCGATCCTAAAATGTTCAATGCTTACAAGTATTTTGAATCATTCTGAGAATATGAGCGTACTTGTTTGAACGCAGCGAACAGAAAATGGCGGCGGCGGCGGCGGCGGCGATGGTGTAGTTTAGCGGCGGCGATGGTGTAGCGGTTAGCGTAACGGACTGCTGTGCCCAAGTTGGCGGGTTCAAACCCGATCGAAGCCGTGGATTTTTAAGGGCGAAAAAATCCTTCGTACGCCTTCCTTCGGAGGGGAAGTAAAGCCGGCTGTCCCATGTTAGTAGATTTACTTGTATGTAAAAGATCATCAAGCCTAAATGACGCCTCTGAGCTAAATTCAAATCGCCTGTTTCGTCGCCTCAGTAATACCTTCTTTCCGCTAGTTGGTGAAAGGAGCGTAGCGAAATTTGCGTGGTCAGACGGAAGAGCAGGCCTCATGGCCTGAGTCTCGCCACGTAAAATAAGGCATCAATTCAAATTCAAATTCAAAAGAGGATAGATAATTCAGGTAGAGACTAAAAAAAGATGTCAAGAAATCTACTCCAGAGAACAATCTTGTTTCTGTAGGATTTTCGACACACATGATGTTTCCCAAATATGTTATAATAAGTCTTCTGTCTTCTTTGCTGATTTCCCAAAACTTCATTTTTCTTATCCTTTTACCTCATAAAACAAATACAATTGGAAAATACTGAATACTTTCTTTTAATATTGAAGGTGTTAAATAAGATAGTATATATTGCATTAAAAAGATTTTGTTTTTACTCCTTTATAAAAACACTTTCTAGATCCATTAGCCCCTATAATATATTCAAGGGAGACTCATCAAGACTTGTTGAACAAAAAGAGGATGAGGTTAGGCAGGGTGTGAACCCCTTCCAAGAGACCCTCATGTTTATGCAGCGGAGGCAGAAACTTCTTTATCTCTTCCAGCAAGAGTTACAAAGCCTTCCTTTCTACTGGCGCAATATTGTCTTCTCAAGGCAAACAACCTGAGGTAATTATTTGAGATAATTTGGTATTGCGTGGTGTTTTGTAAAATATGTATTGTGCACGAAGAAACTTACTATAAAAGTTGATGAGAAAGTTTTAACTAGCCCTATATATCCTTTGTAAACTCATAATCTTGAAAGCGAAACGTATTTTTAAAGGAAACTTTTCACTGAGAACACCACTGAAAACAAAATATCTATGAAAAAATAGTGAACAAAAAACTTTCTGTTAAGGAAATAAACCCACAATAATTTAAATAATTTAAATCTAAACATATCATTTGAATTCCATGTATACATTCAAAAGAGTAAACATTAAATAAAAGTACGGTGATTACGCCTTCATTACTCAAATTTTTACTTTTTCGCTATGGAGTGGAGAGAACCTCCTACGCGAAAAACGGCGAATTTTCTGTAGAAAACATTACAGGGTCTTGGTAACAAAAAAGTAGATAATCCAGTTGGATAAAGCAGTAGGTAAATACAGAAAAAAATCTCTATTACGTGGTGAAACCAGAATCTATTTTTTGTGAGTCCTTGATACCGAAAAATCGAATGATATCAAAACATCTGTTTGTCCGTCTGTCTGTACTTCTGTAAACAACGTCAGCGGCTACACCGTTCAGTCAATTTCTCCAAAATAATATTTCCCAATCGATCCGTCTGATGTCGCGGCCCCTTGTTATTGAAACCGACACACAGGTAGCTCTTTTTGTTTCCTGAATTGGCAATAGTGTTGTTGCTAGGCAACATTATCTTACTCAAGAAGTTTGACCTTATGTATGGTTTAAACCAAAGACATTGTAATAGTATACATATCCAAAACGTATGTTACGCAGGCGAATTGCGTTGCTGTTATTTGAATGTGCCTTGCCAGTCAAAGAATGGAGTTGACTCGGGAACTTTTTTGTGCGATGATTTTCTACAATTTTTAGCGTAAAGCAATTATCAAGGTCGCTGCCATGAGTGGAAGTCCGTGGTACGAGTGCCACGACGAAATCGACCCTCTACGCTGTTCATCACCACACCACTAGAGACAACGCCATCCCTGTTGTAAAACGGTGGGGTCACTAATAGTTTCCTTTCCCGACTCTAGTTGCGCAGAGAAGCTCGTGGCATGCTACGGTGCTACGACTTTCACCAGTAGAAGACCTTAACATCACTGCTTTAAAGGATTGTGGTTCTCTCCGCAATCACATGCTGTAGGGACGATTTTTGCTTAATTTTGCCAAGCAATTTACATCCTTATTGCTAATTTTGCATTGTAAAGTCTGCTTCAATGCAATACGATTCTTGCAGATAGTGTGATCGGATCCTTGGAAATCTAGCAGCTGGGCCATGCATATGGTCGTCGTCGCAACCACAATGCACACAGGCACTGTCGCGGAGTGTTCCTTTTAGTATGTGGTTGAAATGTGATTTTTCGAGTTTCCAGGGTTTTTCAAGAACTGAGGTTTTTTTTACTAATTTATTATTGTTTATTGTGATGTTTTTTAATATTACAATATATTTAATCATAAAATACTCCATTTTTACTTTAATGAGGTTAATTTATATTTGTAAGGGTGTAGTCAGGAATAAATACACAATCGTAAATACTTTTTGTTCTCTGAAAATATTAATTTTAAGAAAGTTTTAAACAATTACATTTATTGTATAATAATGTAAAATTATAGCTAAGTATATTTGGTTTTCCGAATATTTGTGATTTAGGAAATATTTCAATAATTTATAATTTTACATTTGCTCAGTATGTACGTAAATTTGCATAGTATAATCTAACACCCATATTTAATACTAAAGGTGTTCTATCTTACATAATGTCTAAAATTTAGAGTTTCCACAGCTCGGAACCTATGGTCTAATCTGGTAATTTATCAATTTCTTAGGGAATATTGACGAGAAAGGTGACGGAGCGTTAGATTCGAAGTATGGAGGGGATTCCAACGCAGATGGCGTGAACAGATTAACACAGCTAATGAACTCTAGCAGCCCGTTTCCTTCACCAATATTGTTTTCCATGACCAATGGTTTATTATTTTAGTTTTTTGTCTGTAACTATGAATCATATTGATTTTCACTACTTATTTATTTGCACTATTAATTTTCAATTTTCTTGTATTTATATTTCGTATGTATTCCTACGTTTTTTTCTTCTTTGTAAAGAACATGGACATGTTTATTTACGACTGGAAATAAGATTTTTATTCAGGAATTATGCGAGGTGGTTCTCTATGCAACCACAATCCTTATATTGTAATGCATAGTCCTAAGTGGATTGTGATCGTTATTACGACCAGAACATTTTCATATTTATCTCGCTTTATATTTATTCAAATCACAAATTAATATTTTTCTCATATTTCTAAGATCAAATCAAAGAGAAATGAAAATAATTCCGGAGAAAAAGTTATCCGATCTGTAAAGGATCAAATCAAGAGCCGTGCATAGATCAACTCATTTCGACTTTCATCGAAAACAACTGTTTATCACTGGTTTTGTGAATTCAATCGCCACTTCATTCGCTCAAGACAAATTTAAGAATGCAGTCGAAAATAAGCCCCAAAACATGCTGTGCACGGTAATACACGATTTGGTTCACGACTGATAATGCAAAATTGCCGTGAGTCAAATCGCAAGGCATGCTTAGGCATTAGTATTACGAGAATACACACGATTCTCCAAGAATGTTTAGACGTGAAAAAAATTGTGCCAGTTGGATGCCACAGAATTTGACAATTGTTCGAAAAGACTGGCCGATTGGTGCAAAGAAATGTTTTAAAAAAATACAATCACGATGCCTCAAAATCCTTATATAACATCTACACAGGTGACTAATCTTGGATCTATGCATACGGGCCTGAAAGTAGACATAAGTCGACTGTTTGGGTCTTTCAACATGCGCCAAATCACGGCCACTTTCAAGTGGCCGTGGCCAAACCCAACCAAAGTTGTTCACACAAGAAGCACCTCGAAGCAAAGCTCACACCTCCTGATTGAATAAATCGGCATATGACTGCAGTGTTCCTGAAAAATTGTAAAATATGCAATTCTAAATGATACAGATCCGTATGTTTGCCAGAAGTCGTTGAAGAAATAAGAAAAAAAAATCAATGACGCGGGATCGTTCTCCATCATGATAATGCAAGCTCGCAGACAGCAGTCCAAATAATTCAGTATTTGAACAAGCAACACATCGAGCTCATGGGTCATCCACCATACAATTCCAGTTTAGCACCCAATGACTTCTTTTTGTTCCCGTACATGAATAATAGACCACCTGTTCAAAGTTTTTCGATGCCAGAAGAAGCGGTCAATGCGCTCAAAGTCAAGTTTTAGTGATACCTCATTCGGCATGAAAAAAGCACCACGAAAAGTGGTTCAAACGTATGCAAAAATACATTGATCAACGCGGAGAATATTTTGAAAAACAATAAACCATTTTCAATTGTATTTCTTAGTTTTCATTTGTCATTCTGGATACATATCGAGGAACCTTTGTATATACGTTATAATATGCCTGTCGGGCAAATCAACCGGGGAATATTCATTTTTGATAACATTTTTTATGAAACGTTTAGGTGCTAGTGTTGTTCACAGACGACGCACAGACAGTCGAAAGTATAGATGGACTAACGGGTCGACGTTTAAAAAAACATTTTTGGCATAAAGGGATCCAAAAATGTGTATTTCCGTTGAAATTTGGAAATTGATATTCTGCAATATTACATAATTTTCACTAATTACCTATTTTACGGAGTAAAATAAAAATACAATTTCACGATCCCAATAATTCAGTGCAATTTATCACATAAAATAGCAATTAGAAATTTAAAAAAGAACTGAAGATTGATGAAAACTGCCTTGAAAGAGGAGTGTGATTATTCGAATTTAAAGACTGATTCGGTTTACCTGATCGCTACCTGCTTTCATCATAATTAATCATCTTACAATGACGATGATCGATAAGTATTAATTTGGGGAGTCCTCATTGAAAAACACAGCTGAGGGGGAGGTGGAGCAGACTTCGGTAAACTGGCGATCAGTGTCAAACCCTCAGTGTTGCCAGACGTATCAGGATCCTGGTATTTTTACCAGAATTTTAATGAAGATACTATGTACCATAATGACGACATCCTGGCTTAAATACCAGGATTTTAAGTCTATGTAATTTATGGTGAACGATTTAAGCTTCCTACAATATTTGTATTCAATAATTTAACATGAACATCAATATTACAAATAACAGTGATATTTATAAAAACACTGCCGTAAAAACATTGATTGGATGGTATTTTTCCAGCACCTACTATAGGGGAAAAGGATACGTCGTAGTCTGCCATTCATGATTGAAATACTATTTTCATTCCACCATGCTTCCATTTAGTTTATTGATATAAAGTATCAGGATATTGAGTTAAATTTAACGAACTTCCTGTGCCCGTTAAAAATAGAATTACAATATGAACACTATCAGAATCAATTGTAATTGGTACCAGGAACTGTAGTAGAAGTGCCAGGATTTTTGAAGGTTGGTACTGGGAAACACATTTAATTGTCTGGCAACGCTACACTCAGATCTTTCCCTTGTTTTATTCCCGTTTATCCAGTGATTTCGTTCGCCTGGCAAAACACGACAGGGCGGCCTCTGCGAGTGGCTCGCTAACGTATGTAAATGCGTACAGAGGGCGAGCGAGGCGCGGCGCGGATTGCGTTACACGTTTCGCTCGCGCCCTCCAGGGCCCGGCCGCGTCGCGACGCCGCGCGTCGGTACCTGCAGGTGGCTCTGCAGCAACACCCTCACAGGGTGACACGAAATAAATATTTCATATATTTTATTCTTTCTTCTTTCAACAAATGTCTATAGTCATATAATTAAAATAGACAATTCCATTCAAATTTATTTTTGTACTTTGCAACTGTAATCAATCTATTTACATTGTGTTTCGGCTACATCTTGTAGCCATCTTCAGACATCTACGTATTTTGAAAAGTGCACGTGTTTTAGAAAATGGATTATTGTAGTTATAAATTACTAATAAGGTTGAATTAGTAACTTTTTATTTTACTTTATTTTATTAATAATTGTTTACATTAATTTATGAATATTTCACACTTTTACAGCATGTAGGGGGTTTCGGATATGATCACGTTTTACCATCTGTGACGTGCAAATGTGTCAAAACATGTGGACACACATGTGCCATGTATTTGTCGAAAATCAGTACATGCCAAATCGTCAGGGCAATATGCTACATGAGTAACTCCGCTGTGTAAAATTGCACACATATTGGAGGAAAAGCGATCATTACCGAACTACTGTCGTGCCCTAGAATTTAGTAATCTTTGTTCTGAGACATACTATAGACCAGTATCAAGTCCAAATGCACATCACTGGAATCAAGAAAACCTCCGGAAATATATTGTGACGGAAAAACCTGAACCCTTCAATAATCCCATAAAAATTTTTGTTATTATTTAAACTTTATTGGTGAAGAAATGTGAAAAATTCCTTGTGCAAAAACTGAAAACGTTTTTTAAACGTATAGTGGGATTTTACAACACAGTTTTGGAATTAAAATGTGCAAAAATGACTTCACTTTGTTTTACTATGAATGCACCGAACACTTGATCAATCAAAAAATAAAACTTTACAAAAGCGTCACAAATTATATATTTCTATTTTACAAAATAGAAAAGCGTTATTTCTTTAAAAACTACCGTTTTCTCCATTGCTCAGAAAAGAAAATTCACGCCCTTCTCGTGATTTCGTCGTGCCAAATCTTAACAATTCAATGCAAAAGCAAAGAAACTTGCATACTTTCCTCATCAGAGCAGAAAAAGAATGCAGAGATGTTGGCTGGCTTGCTTACGTGACTGACGTGCTGTGGCTGTGCTCCAATATTTTATTAATTTTCAGCTACTTTTCTACATATTTCAGGTGACTTGTGCTGTTAAACCGTCTCTTTACTTGTTTACTTGTTACAGATAAGCTGAAAGAGATTTATATTGTCCGAAGCAGTGAAAAAAGAAGTAATCCAAATATATGATTTAAAAGACGGCGTAACGGACAAACGTTCATTTGAACAGTGTAAAGACCATTTATATTAAATTTTCTCTGTAAATTAATTGAAATTTGCGTAAAGTTTTAAACTATTAGTGAAAGTGTTATGAAAATTGTGAAAACATAAAAATTCAAAGTTTCGTAACCACAGTAACGGAAAGACTTGAACTTTATATTTAAATTTGTGGAAGTGGTGAATTTCGTGGCCTTTCAATATAAGTATAGTAATCTAATTGTATTTATTAGTTTGCAGCTTTTATTTATTTATTTATTTACGTCAAAAACAGTTAAAAACTGCGTATGACGAGCTATGGGGAGAAGTGAATTTTGGCACGTTTTCATAATTCTGTGGTCTCTATCCTAAGCCATATTCTAGTCGAATTTTGAATACAGAAAAGAGAGTTTTTTTGAGTTTTGTTGACAAAATATTCGCTCCTATATAATAAAATATATTTTCAAAGGTAAATTAGCTATAAATTTCTGCCCTGAACCCTCATGTTCTTCATGAAAGAATAATACTTTTTTACGCGATAATATGAAAAACGATAATTTGAATAACTATATTTCCCACTGAAATTCAGAAGACGTGCACAAATAATGAAGTTACATTATTGTCCAGAAGCAAAACAAGGGACCATCTCAGCATTTGCTCAAGGATCAGGGAAACTGGACGAAAAACCTGATAGAGATGGGGCCATCAACCCAGAAACTGTGGTACAATACTTGTTACAGGTTCTTTAGAATTATACAGTCCAAATGATAAATAATTACATTAACTATCATTGTTAAAATTAATTCTACTTTCCTTTTTGATGCTTCAATCTATTAAACACACTGAACGCTTTTTGAATTTAATTAATCACATTTAAATACTAATTAGAATCAGATCACCGTTATTTTTAAATAAATACGTAACGTAATTTAAATAAGTTAATACAATTAAATTTAAAAGATAAGTTAGGGAGTAGTTTTTTTGTAGTATTCTGAATTATCTATGTTCAATCTCGCGAACAATCAAGGAAACTCGCCAGCAGGGTGCAGCCTCAAATTGTCTTCCCCCGCGCGGCCAACATTCTTCGGCTGCCCCACCTCCAAAGTTTCTCACGGCTCTAGCACGTTTATACAAAAACATAAGAAATGAAACACAGATGTTCAGGGAACAAAACGATTCTCGTCAAGCCCTCTTTGCCGCAAGCGCCGAAGCGCCGCGCACCCCGTATTGTACTGCAGCCGGGGAAGGGGCGTAGGCCATTTACCCACCGCCTCGCCGGCGCGCCGGACGCGCGGCCCTTAAGCCATTAGCCGTTTACCTGCGCCTTTCTTAGTCTTCGGCGGCCAGACATATTTACAAACATTCCAAATATCGCTACGTGCCTCCCGCACCAACACTGGCGTTAATATTCGCCGACTACGAACGCATCTGCTAGGCAGCCGCGCCCGCGCCCGCGCCCGCCTTTTCTCTCAACCAGCATCGCGGTTCCAGTGAGAAATACCAAACCTTGCTAATGAGATGCAGCCATCGCGGGCCCAGCCAGTGCCGCCCACAAGTCACGTGACACACTTCAAAACATAACAACGATTAGCGAGCATCTCTTGTGGCACACTACGTCTCACTGTACTTCATAGGCTAGCTGCAATTGTCACGTGACTCTTCCCCCTCTGCACTCGGAAACATACGTTCAAATAAATACGGCAACTTCGCTCCCACGCGCCACTGTTATGTCGAACTATCAGTCAAACTCTGCTATGTCAAACTTCTGAGTCATTTCTACTCTGCTGCTACTACGCAGGCACTTCTAAGTCAAACTACTATACTGCTGCTACAATTACTGCTCTGTTCACTACTATGTGAAACTACGCAGTCACACTTCTATGTCAAACGCTACTATTACGCAGTCACTCTTCAGTCAATCTCACTGCTACTACTACGCAGTCACTCTACGTCAAGCTACGCAGTCTCTCTACGTCAAACTACTATTACTGCTGCTACAATTACTACTCTGCTCGTCAGACAGCCTGCGAACGAGTCAGCTGTCTTTGCTCTGCCTATCAAGGCTCCTACGATCAATCAGCGCGGCCAGCAGACCGCGATCTACGTTCGGGCCACCCGTGAATCGGACTTCACCTGGCCCAGTCAACAATACGGGCCGCTCCAGCAGCCGAGTACGCGCCCGTGGTGACATTCAGCCTACCAGCCGCAACATCCGCAGCCCATTTCTACCGACGGCACACACACTCAGCCGTCTGACCTGGGTTGGTGTTTGCTGTGCCTTCATCAAACTGTAAGTGTAAACTTCAAGAAAGAAGAAACCTTTAATCATAAACATTCATTGGTCCTCCGGCTTACTGCCTAACTACTTACTTGTAAAACTAATCAATATTTCAAGAATTAAATTTAATTTATTCACAAGTGCATTGCCTTTCATTTGCCCCTACGAAACAATCCCCTGAAACCTGATCTGACCCTGTATGTAGTCGCTTCGCAGTACGGACCTCATACCGCGCTGCATCCACTACAATCTATTTACTTATTTTCATATTTACCACGCACTTGACACGCATTCGTGACATGGCTACTAATCGTTATACACTCTCTACTCTCTACGCTCTCAAAGCCGATTTTCTGAAAGCCTTCACACACATCAACAGTAATTTAGATGAACATATCCGAAGGCTCGAAGAGGTCGTTCAAAACACAGACGGTTGGACAACAATAGGCAACACCGCAAAAACCTCCAGCCGTCCATTCGCGGAAGCAAAAACACAATCACCACCACCAATCACGACTCAAAACAGATTTTCTGTATTAGACTACTACAATGAGTTTCCTTGCCTTCCCAATCCTCACCACCCCCACCCATCATCGACACGTCCATTCACAAACCAACGCAAACAGGCTAGCAAGCGCAAAGTAACAAAGACACGTAGAGTTGCGCAAACTGGCTCACCAGAAAACAAGGACATTCCCACTGAGCCCATCAAAAAGGTACTCATTTTAGCAGATAGCCATGGGCGACAAATCTCCTCCCTGCTCAGTGAGAAACTCCCAACCAATTTCTCTGCCATGTGTGTGTTTAAACCTAACGGGAGGTTTGCCGACGTGACCAGTGAGTTGGACACGCACACAAAAACCCTCACCAAACGGGATACTGTAATTATCATAGGAGGGCAGAATGACATTAATTTGGGTGGTCACTTTACGCCTGAAGAACATGTTGACAAATTACAACGTGCCGCCCAAAACACGAACATTGTAGTCTCGACTCTGCCCTTCTGGTACAACAAGCCCCCACTATGCAAAGAAATTAGTCACGCAAACAACCAATTGAAACTGCATCTGAGAGACACACATGTTAAATTGTTTGAGCTAAACTTTCTCTCAGAAAAACACTTCACCCGACATGGTCTTCACCTGAACCTTGTCGGAAAACATGCACTCGGTAGTGAGCTTGCAAAACACATCATTTCACAAACTTGGCAGTGTCCTGCCCAAGACCCATTCCCACCCACATCTCCTAGTTCTCTTCCATCCCCTGGGACCCCTTTGGACCCAATTACCTTATCCCCTGAACCTAATCCGTGTATTACCTCTCCCACTATTCATTCCTCTACATCTGTCACCCCTCCTTCCTCACCTCTTGTCACTGCTGGGACACGATACGTCCTTCGACCACGCACTCGAGGTAAAAATGAAATAAATAAATTGATTTTAATATTGATTTTCTGAGCGAATCCCACGAAAAAGAGAAGTTTCTCAATTTACTTCATTCTTTTAATTTAGACATTACAGTGAATGTACCTACACGGAATACGCTTAAATCACAAAAAGCATTAGATCAAATTATAATTAACAAAACCACAACTACATATGAAATAATAACGAATAATCTAGGATACAGTGACCACGATTCACAAATTCTTACAATTACTAAGAACATAAACACTGACACAATAAATAATACACGCATGTGCAGAGCATTCACTAAAGTTAATATAAAATTATTTACGGACTACTTGATGAAGGAATCATGGGACGAAGTTTATAACGCTGTTGACACAAATGAAAAATATAATTTATTTTTCTCCAAGCTTTCAATTCATTTTAACGTGTGCTTTCCTCTTAAAAAGAGAAAATTAAACATTTCAAGCAAAAGTAATACTTGGATCACACAAGGAATTAGAACATCGTGTAAAAACAACGTACGCTTTACTTTATTTCTAAACATAACGTATCACCCGGTTTCCATATATACTTCCGAGAATATAAAAGAATATTAAGAAAAGTAATAGTTCAGGCAAAAATAATGAAAAATAGTCAGGACATTTTGAGCGCTAGCAACAAAACTAAAGCAATGTGGGATATCGTAAAAAATACAACCACATCATCTCGATACCTTGTAGAGAATGTTATTTTAAAGGATAATGAAAGAGAAACGAGTAATCCGGAAAAAGTTGCCAATCTCTTCAACAAACACTTTTCCAGAATTGCGTCTGATCTCACGAAGGGACTAAAATCACAAAAGTCAACATTTTACACTTCCCAAAAAATTTCAGATACGATGTTTATTCCCGAAACTTCTCCCAACGAAATCCTCAGAATAGTCAGTAAATTAAAAAATAAATATTCATCTGGTTTAGATGAATTTCCGGATTGTTTATTAAAAACTTGTGCACCTACCTTTATACATCCGTTAACTCACATTTTCAATGCTTCTTTATGTACAGGAATATTTCCAGATATTTTCAAAACAGCAAAAATTAAGCCACTTTTTAAAAAAGGGAACAAAAATGATATT
This sequence comes from Acheta domesticus, assembly GCA_031308135.1. Classification (NCBI taxonomy): domain Eukaryota; kingdom Metazoa; phylum Arthropoda; class Insecta; order Orthoptera; family Gryllidae; genus Acheta; species Acheta domesticus. Next base: position 82,517,202 of record JAHLJT010009419.1, on the reverse strand, counting down.
CAAAATTACCGGCCAATTTCTCTTTTGTCAGTTTTCTCAAAAATATCAGAAAAGCTTTTCTACTTACGAATGGAAACATTTCTCAGGAAAAACAGAGCGTTTTCAGACTCACAACACGGTTTTAGAAAATCAAAATCTACGGAAACTGCCATTTTTTCTTTTCTCAAAGATGTTGCTTCATCAATAGACCAAATGAAGTACCCACCCTTGGAATATTCTTAGATCTCTCGAAAGCTTTTGACGTTAATGACCATAAGATCTTGCTCTCAAAATTACCTTCGTATGGAATTCGTGGTATTGCCCTAGATTGGATAACTTCTTACCTTAAACATCGGACTCAAAGAGTAGAAATACCATACTGGCAGGAAAGGACATTACATACTTATATTTCCAATTCTTTGCCAATTGTGCATGGGGTCCCGCAAGGTTCGATCTTAGGTCCTATTCTCTTTCTGTTATATGTAAACGATATGCCCTCGTCTATTAAAAATGGAAGAACGGTTCTGTTTGCTGATGACACGAATGTTCTTTGCAAAAAAGAAGCAGTAAATAGTACAATTTCAGAAGCTTCAAATTGGTTTAATAATAACAAATTAATTGTTAACGAAAGAAAAACTGTTTCAATGCATTTTTGCATCTCAAATCGGAAATCGCATGTTCCATTGAAAATGAACAATATGCAATTAGCTGATGTTGAGGCAACAAAATTTTTAGGTCTTTCAATTCAATCAAACCTCAAATGGAATGTACATATAACAGAATTAAACACTAAATTAAGTTCATTATGCTATGCATTCAGAATTCTTTCAAATTCTGTCAGCCTTCATGCAACTCGTTGCGTTTATTTTGCAAATGTGCATTCCCGCCTGAGATATGGCATAATATTCTGGGGAAGCTCATCCTGTAGTATTCAGACCTTCAGATTGCAAAAGAAAATTATTCGAATAATGAAAAAATGCCTTCCACGTGATTCCTGCAAGCCTCTTTTCATTGAGCTGGGAATCTTACCATTGCCTTGTCTATTTATTTACGAATCTGTAATATTTGTCAAAAATGACCTACTTAACGGAGGGAACATATTTTCATGCAATATTGATATTTATAATTACAACACACGCCGTAGAAATCACGTGCATCAAGTGTCAGTATCAACAGCTCAGTACAAGAAATCAACATACAATACATGTACGTTACTTTACAACGCATTGCCAGATGACATAAAACAATTAAAGTCGGTACACAAATTTAAGTTAAAAGTAAAATCTTTTCTGCTGCAAAACTGTTTCTATACAATTAGAGACTATACTGATCGTGAAAAAGAAAAATAATGTAACAAAACAAAGATATATAATGAATTAGTTTATGTTTGCATTGTATACATTTAAAAAAATATTTAATACGCCTGTAACAAGTAATGTACTTCAGCTTCCGGGTCAATGACCCCCATCTCGATCAGGTTTTTGTCCAGTTTCCCTGATCCATTGAGCAAATGCTGAGATGGCCCCTTGTTTTGCTTCTGGACGTAAATGTAGCTTCACTGTGCGCACGTTTTGTTGAGCACTTCTTTTGTTTGTAGTTCATTTACAGTTGAAATTGATTTTCTATAACTCGGGAAAAAACATTTTCAAATATCTTTATTTTTCTAAAATAATTATTTTCTAAATTCATTTTTTCGTGTTTTTTTTAAATAAAATTCTGGCCCTCAAGAAAATGTGCGCAGATAAATTTCTTTCCCCACACGTCATATACAGTTTTTACTGTTTTTTTGACAAATAAATAAATAAATTCTAGAAAGAAACAGATAAACCAGATTATTTCAATAGTCATGGTCATAAAAGTCACATGAAAATATGAGCAGACAAAAGCAAATTCTTCTTTGTAAAACGAACAAGACTGGGTTTATCTGGAGCAGATTTGAATCGTTTATCGCTCAGTACGTGCTTTATAAAAATACAAATGAATATTGCAACAAAAGTAACTGGTGATGCTACAGAATGGCACAGACTTTCCCGTATTACTTTTGTATTTCCTTTGGTCTCGGCTGGCTATTCGGACGTGCCACATTCTCTTGCCAGCTCTCATCTATCGCCGCCCAAAGTACATTTCTTTTACATTTTATTATTTGTTCGGTCTCCTAAGAATAGAACGGATATATTATTTTAAGAATATTAAAGAACAGTAAATCTTCCTCCTAAATAGCAATATTCTGTTAAACATTTGGAGCCGTTGTTGCGAAAATGGCGTTTAAGCACACGCACACCCTAATCTACACGGTTGCCCACTCCACTCTTGAGCGGTGAAACATGTGTTAAGCCCAATTCCAGATCCATACGCTCCACGCCATCTTGTTTGCTTCAACCAAGTTCCAAGTTACCATTTAAGTCCGACGTTTCGCATTTACCTTCTTTAAAAATCCATTCCCTATATTAATTAATTGTTCGCGTGCTTCTATACACCTTTAGTTATTCTTTTCACTAAAAACACCTCACTCACGAATTATTCCCACAAAAAATTGCGCTATCGACTCATCTCCGACTCGCACCATGGCCAAGCACATTCTTTCTTGCAAATCATATTACTCACCTTTCAACTGTCTCATCCTGATTGAATGTTCGTCAATTGAATCTCTCTTTGCTAACTTCTGCGCACTAAATTCATTTGTCGTGCACACCGCTTATTCCCATTAGCTGTCACTCAGTATGCTTATTAGATGGTTTTTCATTAATAGTTTGCCTTTTCTATTTATTATTGTATTACGGCATACACACAAGTGACGAACCCTGAATATTATTTTAAGAAGACCACACCTTACGAAAGTTACCTGTGTCACAGCTTTCCTTATAAGTAAAACATACATTAACTTGAATTCTGGAGAATTAATTGAGTTTACTAGAATGTCAGCTCCATTCTTCCTGATTTCTGCTGGAGTAATTCCAAAACAGGCTGTGTAAAAAATCATGAACATCTTTATAAAGTTAACAAATTAACCGCTTTTCAAGCAAGAACTTGACAGCAAATATAAGTCTTTCTTGTCTTATAGCTGATCAGTAGTAAGATTCCACTGTTCGAAGTGGAAAAAGACCGTTAAAATGAAGTTGTTCTTGATGGTTCAGTAAAAACAAAACATGCTAATTTGTATACTACCAGCATGGCTCACGTCAAGTCTCTCTCGTTCATGATTTTTAAATGTAGGCACATTTCCCTTGAAAATATGATGCTTTGACGAGTGCAGAGATCAATTCATTTTCAGGGGTATTGAATTAAGTTTTAACCATTGGTTTTGTGGTGAAATGTCGTTGGCATTTAAAATTAAATGATCACAGGCGTTGTCGTTGCCAACAATGTTATTTATTTCAACAAGAGCAGCTTTCGATGGCTCAGATCCACTTTATTGCGTAGATTCAAAATTACAGTAATATAAAAATGCTTTAACACCCCATATTTTCTTTTCCTTTCGTTTCATTTCATAAAATGTTAATTCTGTTTTTTTTAAATTATTAGTAAACTTTCAATTCTAATGTTTTGTTTTAATCTATTGTTTTCATTGTTTAACTAATTGTTCGCTATTTGTCTTGTACTAGAAACTGATGATGATAGCTAAGCCATCGAAAGCTGCTCTTGTCTGCCAACAAATAGCATTGTTGGCAATGATAACACCTGTGATCATTTAATTTAACCATAGGATTGCAAAAGGTTTAAGAAAAGGTGACCATTTGTGACAAATTTGCCGTTGTGTAGAGCGCCTGTTGTTCGCCTCACGAGGCCGGACCTGGAGCGCAACTCTTCGCCAACACAGCCCGCGCAGCGGGAAAAAACCAATCGCTGACTGGCCGCTTGTGGAGGGCAGCGTGGCAGGGCCACTGGTCAATTTCCTTCGTCCCTTCGCCTAATTGCGGCTTCAATCTGCGGCCCATTAGGCGCGTTTCCGAGGCCGCGCGCCGCGCCGCGCCGCGCCAAAGCGCTTTCGCGCGCGCGCGCACGCTCAATTATTACGTGACGTTGATGGTCTGTGAATAGACTTCATGCGCCGAGCACGCACGGGGTCCCTGCATGCGTCGAACGGACAGCTTTTCTTCTAATGCAGTTCGGCTTAAAGCAGACGGATCGGCGGAACCTGGGTTGAGGAGAAAACGTCAATTTGTGCCTCTAGTGGTACTACAACAGAACATAATTACACGCATTATTAGGAACGGTTACGTAATATTATATTGAACATTTATTTCCTAGCCCTCAGCCATTACTTGAAGATCCAACCAGTACAAACGAAGCACCTGCGGTGAGAATCTGCAATTATTTTGTCATCACGATCAGGGGTCATTTCTTGCTTCTACAAATGATTTGATTTGATTTACTTAGCAAAAAAACAGTAAAAATCTGTATCTGACGAATGGGGGAGAAGATCATCAACGGACGTTTTCTTGAGTTCCAAAATCTTTCCCACCATTTCAGCTATAAATACTTGAAAGATGAATAAAAGTTAAAAGCAAACAAAATAAATAATAATAATAATAATGATAATAATAATAATAAAATTTAAAAAAGCGCGAGATAAGCAATATTTCAAAACTAGACATTTTCGTTCCCAAAAACATTTGCAATCATAAATGAACTCCAGATTTGATTTTTCTGCATTGCTAACAAAATAGTAACTCACACCCCGTAACATACTACATTAAGGGAAAAATATCTATGCTTAATGCTGTAGTTATAAGAAGGCGATGACAACATTTTTAACTTAAAAAAATCAGGGATTTCAATGAACAAGATGCACATTTCTATTAAGCGTATATTGAGTGCTATCCGACAACAAAATTTAATGAACAAACAAGGAGCAATTTTTTGAAAATTTTAAAAATGTCCCAGGGACTACATGTAAAATCCCCCCAAAATTAAAACATCAGTTTCAAATTAACGAGGCCGCAACATCTGCCAGATCGATTGAAGAAATTTCAATTTGGAGAAAATTTTCTGTACACTTTCGCCGCTTGCGTTGTTCACAGACAAGTTTTGCCGTCAATCGATTTTGAGGTATCAAGGACCCACAAAATATGAATTCTGGCTACACCACTTGTTATAGGATGTTTTTTATCTATATTGTAATATACCAGAATATGATTGGTTTTATTTAATGATGTTAGTTATACATGGGGTAGATAAATGGGGATTCAATATGGCGGTATGCGGCCTTAGCAACGGCGGCGCAGAGGTTGGCAAGGTCAACAAACTATTCACGGGCCTTGATGACGTCAGGACGCCGGCTAGATGGCTGAAGAACCTAAGATATAATTGGTGCAAAAACGAATGACTGACGGAAGTCACGGCTACTCGGATGTGTAAGAGACGCACGGGTTGGCTATAAAAGATCAGATAGTCTAATGTTGCCGCCGTGTTTTGAAATAATAGAAGGATGGACGCCTACCGAGCCATGAAGGGTTTAAAAATGCATTAAACAGGACATTCTGACTCGGGGTGTCGTAGAGTGAAGATCGTACATTCTGACTCGGGGTGTCGTAGAGTGAAGATCGTGCATTCCGTCTCTGGGTGTCGTGGAGTATAGATCGAACATTCTGACTCTGGGTGCCGTAGCGTAAAGATCGTTTGTAGGCAATATAGTGGGAAAGTGAGACTTGTATAGCTTGTTTTCGGACTTTGTCTTGTGAGAGAAGTGATAGTTTGTTTTCGGACTTTGAAATAATTTACCAGAAGTGATTTTCGGAGGACTTGTTCAGATTTTCGGACATTGCAGTTGGACTTCAAGAGTCTACATAACCGGTGGGAGAGATTAGGAACCGGGAGCGTCGGACAAGACTAACAGATAGTTTAGGCAGTGTGGACTGGACGTGTCAGCGGCGGCGCAAGACCGGAAGAGAGAAGCGGAACTTGGAATTAACAACGGCCAAGTGAGAAGCGACTACGGAGCGTTGGCATGCAAAAACGGTAAAAAAATACTGCAGTATAAAAGAGACAATTTATTCAAAAGGGGTCATGACCATCTAATTAATTGTTTTAATTTAAAAGTTAAATAAATTGTTGAATTTTGTTCTTTGGAAAAGAAAAGAGTTTTTTCATTTGTCAATCATAATTTTTAATTAGTTGAAAGCATAATTATTACATTTCAGATTCCACGCCATACTGTATAGTTGGCAGATCAGGTAATCGGCTATCGAGGCGATAGCGAGTATTTGTATCCGGACCCATCGACCCAAGCTAGCTGGATTTTTATATACTTTTGTTAGAACCAGATAGAAAAACTTTGGTAGTAATTCATGTAACCTGTTTCTGGCGCCCAAACCTTAATAAATTTGGATCAGGACATAATTACAGCCACAATCTTGATGAGACATGAGAATGGTATATTTCAAAATGGCGCGCAAACTGGGGCATATTTTGTTATAATTTATAACAAAGTGAAGTACGTTTAAAGGAATTATTATAAATTATAACAAATTGATCAAAAAGGAATCTGAAATTTATTGATTGACATATGAAATTAACTGTAATTATAAAAAAAAAGCCAAAACCATTTCATTGAGGAGAATTTGATAGTGAGAATTTTAATTTGTATCATAATTTCAAGATGGAGACTAGAAGTAAGACAGCACGTTCCGAAAATGTCGAAATAGATAATGTGGCGGCTAACGGTATGAATCCCGAAGGAGACATGTTGCGAGAATTAGTTGAGGTAGAACAGAAAGAAAAGGAAGTAGCGGCAGCTCCAGTAGACAATACGGATTCTAGTAACTTGATAATAATTAAAATGTTAGCTGAAATGAAGGCAGAAATGAATACTAAATTGGAAGGATTGACTTTAGATATGAACGCTAAATTGGAGAATAATAATGCTAAATTGGAAGGATTGACTTTAGACATGAACGCTAAATTGGAAAATATAAAGATAGAAACGACTCAGGAATTTAAGAATTTTCGTGAAGCAATATGTGAGGAGATATCGCAGTTACGGACCGATACAGCTAATGAATTTAGTAATATTTATTCAAAAATGGATGCGTTTAATTGTCAAGTAAATCAAATTCAGAAAGAGCAAAAGGAATGTTTTAATAAAATTAATTCTGAAGTTGGGGCTTTACAGGAAAATGTTACAGCATTAGCACTTACACAAAACCAACAATGTAAAAAAATGACGAACGCTGAATCGCGTATAGAATATTTAAATGAGATATCGCAACAACATGGCGACAAAATAGAAAATATTGAATTAAAAATAGTTGTTACAGATAGTAAGGTAGAACAACAGATACAAGAGGGGCTGAGGAATATTAAAACTTTGCAGGAATTGGAATCGGAAAAACAGATAGCAAACCTTAAAGGCAAGATAGATCAGTTGGAAAATGAAGTCCTAACACGCACGCAGGGAAATGTAATAACTACAGCATCCGCGGTAGTTTTGCCAAGTTATTTAAAATTCCATGGGGATATCAAGGAGCAACCATGGTCTTTCATCTCAAAATTAGAAAGCTACTTTATGATTAATAATATTCCTGACAGGTTAAAATTGCATATGGTCGAGCAGGCAATGTCATCTAAAGCCCATCATTGGTTGACATCATTAATTCCGGAACCAACGAGTTATAAAGAATGGAAGGAGAAATTTTTAAAACGTTACTGGAATGAGAATCATAAATTTGATTTAAAATATAAATTGATGAGTGAAAAATATAGGAAAGGTGGGGCGGAAACCATGTGTGATTTTGCAACACGCAAAATTGCCGCATTCAAGGCTTGCGAAGAAGGGATAGATAATAATGAATTAACTAGAATTATTATTCGTCAATTGCCAGTCAGTATTCAAAATTTGCTATGGAATTCGATACCTGTAGATTATGAAGACTTAGTGGAACGGCTAAGCCTCTTCGATCGGACTTTGAATGGCGAATATGAACGGAATAATAGTAACGGATACCATGATAGCATGAATGGAAAGAATAATGGAACGGGAAAAATAGTTGATAATGATAATCGCCAAGGAAGTGATAGTTTAGAAGGGAAGGGCGAGTGGGGAAATGATGCCAAGAGAGAATCTAAAAAGACAGGAAATAGTTACTCGCGAAGATCCAAAGATGATAAGAGATACGAACAGATAGAAATTAATGCAATAGAGCAGGAAAACTCCCACTGTTCGAAGTAAATAGGCGGGTTATTTCGAACGATAAGACTGACGAGATGATGGTTATTAGAGAGTTGAATAGCATTGAGGTAGCAGCAGAAGATATGTTAAGGGAAGATACAGACGAACGGGCGGAAAATAGCACGTGTTTGGTGTTGAAGGGGATGTTTCGGCATATACCGGTAGATATTTTAATTGACACTGGTGCAAATGTTTGTGCGGTATCGGAAGAATTATATAAGCAACTAAAAAAAGAAGGGAATAAGATTGAAGAATTACCTGCTAGAAAATTAAATATTCGTACGGCTAACGGGAGGCGCATCGAAACAAGATGTCAGCAAATTTGGGTGGAGGTGGAAGTCCAAGGGGTGACGATACAGTTCCCTGCAATAATCATAAAAAATTTGATTCGTCCAATCATTTTGGGGATTGATGGCCTAAAGATGTGTGACGCCAAGGTCGATGTAGGTAACAGGAATATATTGTTACGAACTGACAAAGGACAACAACATTGTTTGGGGATCAAAGATCAGGAGGGCGAAGATTTGTGTATTTGTGATATTGCAGAACTAATTGAAGAGACCAGGGACCAGATTCACGCAGCAGCCAAGTATGCGGTCGACGAAAATGGAGTAGATGTTAGCCATTCCGTTGAAACGTTAGTTAGCGAATATCAAGACGTTTTTGAAGGTTCAAAGGAGCCCGTAAAAGGATATCAATTTAAAATTGAATTGATGGATGAGG
>JAHLJT010009419.1:82496010-82507333 GCA_031308135.1 Acheta domesticus | reverse complement strand
AAATCTAAACATATCATTTGAATTCCATGTATACATTCAAAGAGTAAACATTAAATAAAAGTACGGTGTTACGCCTTCATTACTCAAATTTTTACTTTTTCGCTATGGAGTGGAGAGAACCTCCTACGCGAAAACGGCGAATTTCTGTAGAAAACATTACAGGGTCTGGTAACAAAAAAGTAGATAATCCAGTTGGATAAAGCAGTAGGTAAATACAGAAAAAAATCTCTATTACGTGGTGAAACCAGAATCTATTTTTGTGAGTCCTTGATACCGAAAAATCGAATGATATCAAAACATCTGTTTGTCCGTCTGTCTGTACTTCTGTAAACAACGCCAGCGGCTACACCGTTCAGTCAATTTCTCCAAATAATATTTCCCAATCGATCCGTCTGATGTCGCGGCCCCTTGTTATTGAAACCGACACACAGGTAGCTCTTTTTGTTTCCTGAATTGGCAATAGTGTTGTTGCTAGGCAACATTATCTTACTCAGAAGTTTGACCTTATGTATGGTTTAAACCAAAGACATGTAATAGTATACATATCCAAAACGTATGTTACGCATGCGAATTGCGTTGCTGTTATTTGAATGTGCCTTGTGCCAGTCAAAGAATGGAGTTGACTCGGGAACTTTTTTGTGCGATGATTTTCTACAATTTTTAGCGTATAGCAATTATCAAGGTCGCTGCCATGAGTGGGAGTCCGTGGTACGAGTGCCACGACGAAATCGACCCTCTACGCTGTTCATCACCACACCACTAGAGACAACGCCATCCCTGTGTAAAACGGTGGGGTCACTAATAGTTTCCTTTCCCGACTCTAGTTGCGCAGAGAAGCTCGTGGCATGCTACGGTTGCTACGACTTTCACCAGTAGAAGACCTTAACATCACTGCTTTAAAGGATTGTGGTTCTCTCCGCAATCACATGCTGTAGGGACGATTTTTGCTTAATTTTGCCAAGCAATTTACATCCTTATTGCTAATTTTGCATTGTAAAGTCTGCTTGAATGCAATACGATTCTTGCAGATAGCGTGATCGGATCCTTGGAAATCTAGCAGCTGGGCCATGCATATGGTCGTCGTCGCAACCACAATGCACACAGGCACTGTCGCGGAGTGTTCCTTTTAGTATTGGTTGAAATGTGATTTTTCGAGTTTCCAGGGTTTTCGAGAACTGAGGTTTTTTTACTAATATATTATTGTTTATTGTGATGTTTTTTAGTATTACAATATATTTAATCATAAAATACTCCATTTTTACTTTAATGAGGTTAATTTATATTTGTAAGGGTGTAGTCAGGAATAAATACACAATCGTAAATACTTTTTGTTCTCTGAAAATATTAATTTTAATAAAGTTTTAAGCAATTACATTTATTGTATAATAATGTAAAATTATAGCTAAGTATATTTGGTTTTCCGAATATTTGTGACTTAGGAAATATTTCAATAATTTATAATTTTACATTTGCTCAGTATGTACGTAAATTTGCATAGTATAATCTAACACCCATATTTAATACTAAAGGTGTTCTATCTTACATAATGTCTAAAAATTTAGAGTTTCCACAGCTCGGAACCTATGGTCTGTGGTAATTTATCAATTTCTTAGGGAATATTGACGAGAAAGGTGACGGAGCGTTAGATTCGAAGTATGGAGGGGATTCCAATGCAGATGGCGTGAACAGACAGCTAATGAACTCTAGCAGACCGTTTCCTTCACCAATATTGTTTTCCATGACCAATGGTTTATTATTTTAGTTTTTTATCTGTAACTATGAATCATATTGATTTTCACTACTTATTTATTTCCACTATTATTTTTCAATTTTCTTGTATTTATATTTCGTAAGTATTCCTACGTTTTTTTCTTCTTTGTAAAGAACATGGACACGTTTATTTACGACTGGAAATAAGATTTTTATTCAGGAATTATGCGAGGCGGTTCTCTATGCAACCACAATCCTTATATTGTGATGCATAGTCCTAAGTGGATTGTGATCGTTATTACGACCAGAACATTTTCATATTTATCTCGCTTTATATTTATTCAAATCACAAATTAATATTTTTCTCATATCAAATCAAAGAGAAATGAAAATAATTCCGGAGAAAGTTACCCGATCTGTAAAGGATCAAATCAAGAGCCGTGCATAGATCAACTCATTTCGACTTTCATCGAAAACAACTGTTTATCACTGGTTTTGTGAATTCAATCGCCACATCATTCTCTCAAGACAAATTTAAGAATGCAGTCGAAAATAAGCCCCCAAAAAATGCTGTGCACGGTAATACACGATTTGGCTCACGACTGATAATGCAAAAGTGCCGTGAATCAAATCGCAAGGCATGCTTGGGCATTAGTATTACGAGAATACACACGATTCTCCAAGAATGTTTAGACGTGAAAAAAATTGTGCCAGTTGGATGCCACAGAATTTGACAATTGTTCGAAAAGACTGGCCGATTGGTGCAAAGAAATGTTAAAAAAATACAATCACGATGCCTCAAAATCCTTATATAACATCTACACAGGTGACTACTCTTGGATCTATGCATACGGGCCTGAAAGTAGACATAAGTCGACTGTTTGGGTCTTTCAACATGCGCCAAATCACGGCCACTTTCAAGTGGCCGTGCCAAACCCAACCAAAGTTGTTCACACAAGAAGCACCTCGAAGCAAATGGTCTCCTGATTGAATAAATCGGCATATGACTGCAGTGTCCCTGAAGAATTGTAAAATATTCAATTCTGAATGATACAGAAACGTATTTTTGCCATAAGTCGTTGAAGAAATATGAAAAAAATCAATGACGCGGGATCGTTCTCCATCATCATAATGCAAGCTCGCAGACAGCAGTCCAAATAATTCAGTATTTGAACAAGCAACACATCGAGCTGATGGGTCATCCACCATACAATTCCAGTTTAGCACCCAATGACTTCTTTTTGTTCCCGTACATGAAGAATAGACCACCTGTTCGAAGTTTTTCGATGCCAGAAGAAGCGGTCAATGCGCTCAAGTCAAGTTTTGGTGATACCTCATTCGGCATGAAAAAAGCACCACGAAAAGTGGTTCAAACGTATGCAAAAATACATTGATCAACGCGGAGAATATTTTGAAAAACAATAAAACCATTTTCAATTGTATTTCTTAGTTTTCATTTGTCATTCTGGATACATATCGAGGAACCTTTGTATATACGTTATAATATGCCTGTCGGGCAAATCAACCGGGGAATATTCATTTTTGATAACATTTTTTATGAAACGTTTAGGTGCTAGTGTTGTTCACAGATGACGCACAGACAGTCGAAAGGATAGATGGACTAACGGGTGGACGTTTAAAAAAACATTTTTGGCATAAAGGGATCCAAAAATGTGTATTTCCGTTGAAATTTGGAAATTGATATTCTGCAATATTACATAATTTTCACTAATTACCTATTTTACTCCGTAAAATAAAAATACAATTTCACGATCCCAATAATTCAGTGCAATTTATCACATAAAATAGCAATTAGAAATTTAAAAAAGAACTGAAGATTGATGAAAACTGCCTTGAAAGAGGAGTGTGATTATTCGAATTTAAAGACTGATTCGGTTTACCTGATCTCTACCTGCTTTCATCATAATTAATCATCTTACAATGACGATGATCGATAAGTATTAATTTGGGGAGTCCTCATTGAAAACACAGCTGAGGGGGAGGTGGAGCAGACTTCGGTAAACTGGCGATCAGCGTCAAACCCTCAGTGTTGCCAGACGTATCAGGATCCTGGTATTTTTACCAGAATTTTAATGAAGATACCATGTACCATAATGACGACATCCTGGCTTAAATACCAGGATTTTAAGTCTATGTAATTTATGGTGAACGATTTAAGCTTCCTACAATATTTGTATTCAATAATTTAACATGAACATTAATATTACAAATAACTGTGATATTTATAAAAACACTGCCGTAAAAACATTGATTGGATGGTATTTTTCCATGACCTACTATAGGAGAAAAGGATACGTCGTAGTCTGCCATTCATGATTGAAATACTATTTTCATTCCACCATGCTTCCATTTAGTTTATTGATATAAAATATCAGGATATTGAGTTAAATTTAACGAACTTCCTGTGCCCGTTAAAAATAGAATTACAATATGAACACTATCAGAATCAATTGTAATTGGTACCAGGAACTGTAGTAGAAGTGCCAGGATTTTTGAAGGTTGGTACTGGGAAACACATTTAATTGTCTGGCAACGCTACACTCAGATCTTTCCCTTGTTTTATTCCCGTTTATCCAGTGATTTCGTTCGCCTGGCAAAACACGACAGGGCGGCCTCTGCGAGTGGCTCGCTAACGTATGTAAATGCCTGCAGAGGGCGAGCGAGGCGCGGCGCGGATTGCGTTACACGTTTCGCTCGCGCCCTCCAGGGCCCGGCCGCGTCGCGACGCCGCGCGTCGGTACCTGCAGGTGGCTCTGCAGCAACACCCCCACAGGGTGACACGAAATAAATATTTCATATATTTTATTCTTTCTTCTTTCAACAAATGTCTATAGTCATATAATTAAAATAAACAATTCCATTCAAATTTATTTTTGTACTTTGCAACTGTAATCAATCTATTTACATTGTGTTTCGGCTACATTATCTAGCCATCTTCAGACATCTACGTATTTTGAAAAGTGCACGTGTTTTAGAAAATGGATTATTGTAGTTATAAATTACTAATAAGGTTGAATTAGTAACTTTTTATTTTACTTTATTTTATTAATAATTGTTTACATTAATTAATTAATATTTCACACTTTTACAGCATGTAGGGGGTTTCGGATATGATCACGTTTTACCATCTGTGACGTGCAAATGTGTCAAAACATGTGGACACACCATGTATTTGTCGAAAATCAGTACATGCCAAATCGTCAGGGCAATATGCCACATGAGTAACTCCGCTGTGTAAAATTGCACACATATTGGAGAAAAAGCGATCATTACCGAACTACTGTCGTGCCCTAGAATTTAGTAATCTTTGTTCTGAGACATACTACAGACCAGTATCAAGTCCAAATGCACATCACTGGAATCAAGAAAACCTCCGGAAATATATTGTGACGGAAAAACCTGAACCCTTCAATAATCTCATAAAAATTTTTGTTATTATTTAAACTTTATTGGTGAAGAAACGTGAAAAATTCCTTGTGCAAAAACTGAAAACGTTTTTTAAACGTATAGTGGGATTTTACAACACAGTTTTGAAATTAAAATGTGCAGAAATGACTTTACTTTGTTTTATTATGAATGCACCGAACACTTGATCAATCAAAAAATAAAACTTTACAAAAGCGTCACAAATTATATATTTCTATTTTACAAAATAGAAAAGCGTTATTTCTTTAAAAACTACCGTTTTCTCCATTGCTCAGAAAGGAAAATTCACGCCCATCTCGTGATTTCGTCGTGCCAAATCTTAACAATTCAATGCAAAAGCAAAGAAACTTGCATACTTTCCTCATCAGAGCAGAAAAGGAATGCAGAGAAATGTTTTGTGGAGACAATCGGTCTTGAAAAACGTTTAGAAAGAAATAAAAGAGCAGGAAAGTATTTTCGAAGAACATATTTGCTTACTGGGAATCTGGTAATCGTTAGAACAGAGGAAAATGCACTGAATAAATCGTACATCCCATGTTGATTCCTTCGGTTAAAAATTCTAGAAAGAAACAGATAAACCAGATTATTTCAATAGTCATGGTCATAAAAGTCACATGAAAATAAGAGCAGACAAAAGCAAATTCTTCTTTGTAAAACGAACAACACTGGGTTTATCTGGAGCAGTTTTGAATCGTTTATCGCTCAGTACGTGCTTTATAAAATATGAATGAATATTGGAACAAAAGTAACTAGTGATGCTACGGAATGGCACAGACTTTCCCGTATTACTTTTGTATTTCCTTTGGTCTCGGCTAGCTATTCGGACGTGCCACATTCTCTTGCCAGCTCTCATCTATCGCCGCCCAAAGTACATTTCTTTTACATTTTATTATTTGTTCGGTTTCCTAAGAATAGAACGGATATATTATTTTAAGAATATTAAAGAACAGTAAATCCTCCTCCTAAATAGCAATATTCTTTTAAACATTTGGAGCCGTTGTTGCGAAAATGGCGTTTAAGCACACGCACACCCTAATCTACACGGTTGCCCACTCCACTCTTGAGCGGTGAAACATGTGTTAAGCTCAATTCCAGATCCATACGCTCCACGCCATCTTGTTTGCTTCAACCAAGTTCCAAGTTACCATTTAAGTCCGACGTTTCGCATTTACCTTCTTTAAAATCCATTCCCTATATTAATTAATTGTTCGCGTGCTTCTATACACCTTTAGTTATTCTTTTCACTAAAAACACCTCACTCACGAATTATTCCCACAAAAAATTGCGCTATCGACTCATCTCCGACTCGCACCATGGTCAAGCACATTCTTTCTTGCAAATCATATTACTCACCTTTCAACTGTCTCATCCTGATTGAATGTTCGTCAATTGAGTCTCTCTTTGCTAACTTCTGCGCACTAAATTCATTTGTCGTGCACACCGCTTATTCCCATTAGCTGTCACTCAGTATGCTTATTAGATGGTTTTTCATTAATAATTTGCCTTTTCTATTTATTATTGTATTACGGCATACACACAAAGGGCGAACCCTGAATATTATTTTAAGAAGACCACACCTTACGAAAGTTACCTATGTCACAGCTTTTCTTATAAGTAAAACATACATTAACTTGAATTCTGGAGAATTAATTGAGTTTACTAGAATGTCAGCTCCATTCTTCCTGATTTCTGCTGGAGTAATTCCAAAACAGGCTGTGTAAAAAATTATGAACATCTTTATAAAGTTAACAAATTAACCGCTTTTCAAGCAAGAACTTGACAGCAAATATGTCTTTCTTGTCTTATAGCTGATCAGTAGTGAGATTCCACTGTTCGAAGTGGAAAAAGACCGTTCAAACGAAGTTGTTCTTGATGGTTCAGTAAAAACAAAACATGCTAATTTGTATACTACCAGCATGGTTCACGTCAAGTCTCTCTCGTTCATGATTTTTAAATGTAGGCACATTTCCCTTGAAAATATGATGCTTTGACGAGTGCAGAGATCAATTCATTTTTCAGGGGTATTGAATTAAAGTTTTAACCATTGGTTTTGTGGTGAAATGTCGTTGGCATTTAAAATTAAATGATCACAGGCGTTGTCGTTGCCAACAATGTTATTTATTTCAACAAGAGCAGCTTTCGATGGCTCAGATCCACTTTATTGCGTAGATTCAAAATTACAGTAATATAAAAATGCTTTAACACCCCATATTTTCTTTTCCTTTCGTTTCATTTCATAAAATGTTAATTCTGTTTTTTTAAAATTATTAGTAAACTTTCAATTCTAATGTTTTGTTTTAATCTATTGTTTTCATTGTTTAATTAATTGTTCGCTATTTGTCTTGTACTAGAAACTGATGATGATAGCTAAGCCATCGAAAGCTGCTCTTGTCTGCCAACAAATAGCATTGTTGGCAATGATAACACCTGTGATCATTTAATTTAACCACAGCATTGCAAAAGGTTTAAGAAAAGGTGACCATTTGTGACAAATTTGCCGTTGTGTAGAGCGCCTGTTGTTCGCCTCACGAGGCCGGACCTGGAGCGCAACTCTTCGCCAACATAGCCCGCGCAGTGGGAAAAACCAATCGCTGACTGGCCGCTTGTGGAGGGCAGCGTGGCAGGGCCAATGGTCAATTTCCTTCGTCCCTTCGCCTAATTGCGGCTTCAATCTGCGGCCCATTAGGCGCGTTTCCGAGGCCGCGCGCCGCGCCGCGCCGCGTCGCGCCAAAGCGCTTTCGCGCGCGCGCGCACGCTCAATTATTACGTGACGTTGATGGTCTGTGAATAGACTTCATGCGCCGAGCACGCACGGGGTCCCTGCATGCGTCGAACGGACAGCTTTTCTTCTAATGCAGTTCGGCTTAAAGCAGACGGATCGGCGGAACCTGGTTTGAGGAGAAAACGTCAATTTGTGCCTCTAGTGGTACTACAACAGAACATAATTACACGCATTATTAGGAACGGTTACGTAATATTAAATTGACATTTATTTCCTAGCCTTCAGCCATTACTTGAAGATCAAACCAGTACAAACAAAGCGCCTGCGGTGAGAATCTGCAATTATTTTGTCATCACGATCAGGGGTCATTTCTTGCTTCTACAAATGATTTGATTTAATTTACTTAGCAAAAAACAGTAAAAATCTGTATCTGACGAATGGGGGAGAAGATCATCAGCGGACGTTTTCTTGAGTTGCAGAATCCTTTCCCACCATTTCAGGCTATAAATACTTGAAAGATGAATAAAAGTTAAAAGCAAACAAATAAATAATAATAATAATATAATAATAATAATAATAATAATAAAATTTAAAAAAGCGCGAGATAAGCAATATTTCAAAACTAGACATTCCGTTCCCGAAAACATTTGCAATCATAAATTAACTCCAGATTTGATTTTTCTTCATTGCTAACAAAATAGTAACTCTCATCCCGTAACAGATTTCATTAAGGGAAAAATATCTATGTTTAATGCTGTAGTTATAAGAAGGCGTTGACAACATTTTTAACTTTAAAAAAAATCAGGGCTTTCAATGAACAAGATGCACATTTCTATTAAGCGTATATTGAGTGCTATCCGACAACAAAATTTAATGAACAAATAAGGAGCAATTTTTTTGAAAATTTTGAAAATGTCTCAGCGACTACATGTAAAATCTCCCCAAAATTAAAACATCAGTTTCAAAATAACGAGGCCGCAACATCTGCCAGATCGATTGAAGAAATTTCAATTTGGAGAAAATTGTCTGTACTCTTTCGCCGCTAGCGTTGTTCACAGACAAGTTTTGCAGTCAATCGATTTTGAGGTATCAAGGACCCACAAAATATGGATTCTGGCTACACCACTTGTTATAGTATGTTTTTTATCTATATTTTCCAACTAGATTTATCCACTTTTTCGATACCAGAGCCCGGCAAAAAGTGTTTTCCTATTGAAAATTCGCCATTTTCCCCAGTAGCATTAAATAACTTTCTTTATACTGCGTAAGCAGTAGCGCCATCTCATGTTCTCTCAGACGGTGCAGCTAGCTTCACCACTATGCTATAATTATGAGCTCAAATGCACAACAGAATTTATTGCAGTACAGATCATCTGCAAAAATAATAAGCGTATTATTTCATAGTTTGCACGACTTTATTCTAGTCCATTGATGACGCTTTACAAAGCCACCAGAATCAATTGAGTATATTTGTCAGCTTTATTCCTGTATTTTTATCTCTGAGCTTTCTTATGTATTTTACTGTTAGTGTCAAAACAAACACATAAATCACTATTTCTAAACAGAACACGAGAACGAAACAAAACATAACAACACAAAGTTCACATCTACAAATTATTTTATCGTGTCATTCATTGGAAACATGCTTTTACATACAGGTTTATTTAGTTCACCAGAGTGATATGTTATCTTTATTTCAGAAATCATTCTATCCAGTAATTTTACGTGTTTTTTCTTCTTGTGTATTTAAACGAAATGATGTTTTCAACGATCTCCACCACTTGCTGAAATTCAAAAAGTAAACACCGTTAATATATTCATAATTGTTGACGTTGACTAACACGCACGAGAGAGAAATGAAAAGAACGAAGCTACTAGTAAATTTATTTATTTACAGCGTATATTGGACATTTATTGAACTCTATTTATTTACACGAAGTAAAACTAGCGAAAAATAGCTGAATGTAAAGTTAAACGGTGAATAATTCATATTACAGTCGTCACACTGTATCTGCACGTGAACATTCACGTTTCCCCTTCTCTCGACACACGGATACATGGCTTATAGAACACTGCCAGTAAAACAATAAAAAAACACATTATTTCTTGTAGTTGATGTATTTCATATTAGCTTCTTTCAACTAACGAAATATTAAGCAAAAATTGAGTATTACCTTTTCATGTTGCTACACAAACTAAATTTAATATAATTAAGTGATTGTTAGATCTTGTATTATTATTTATATGAACATAAATGGAAAGCAACTTTACGTCCGTTTTGAATGGAACAGTTTGTATTGGCTCTGATCACAAACGGCGTTGAAGATGATGTAATTAACTTAGAACATCATTTGATTCCTGCGTACATCCGAGCTGAGATACAGATCCATGCAATTCATTAAGCCTGTAAGCAAGATATTATCGACGTCAGTAACTAACTGGGAGGCAAGTGCAGCAAATAATTTTTCGATTTCCGAGAGACTGGGTCTGAAAACTTTAAGCGAGTGTTTAGAATTCTCATATATAAATGAGTGCAACAAATAAAATACTTTAGAGAAGGAAATCAAGCTGTGTGTTACAACTTAAAAAAATCAGTCTCTGGCAATTCCATTAATTGCATAGAATATCAAATAGTTACATTTAACTTAGAAGTCAAGATTCTACACATCTGTGGCTACTATTTACACAAAGTGGAGGTACTCAAAGGAATCTAATTCCAGCAAATGTAATAAAAAAGACTGAAAGACCTCATTTTCAAGATTAAGGCTCGAAAAGTACGGTTTAAAGTAAGAATTTCTGCCACTTTGAATCCAGGTTAGTCACGATCAATGTGTCAGGAAACAGACCATTGGCGGGACGTGTGTTGCGAATTTTTTCCCCTCCTACCTAATTTATACTCGTTTTAACTATAGATTACATTTATAGATTCAAGTGAAATTCACAACATCCATGTATTTTTTTAATTCTACACGGAATTTTTAAGGGCAGTAGAAGGATGATTACCGCAAAACTTGTCCATCACTTTAGAAATAATACAAATGATGTAAACTAAGTAATTATATTATACTTATGCTCTTCGAGTAAAAAACAAAATTTTTTGCTTTGTAAATTTAAGTTTTGCTAACGTTCGTTTGTAATTTCGTGCAGATTAATCTAAACTTTGCCTCTTTCTAACAACGTTTGAAATTCATCGAACAATATTGAATCACCCTCGCCCCCATGGCCAAGATTGCTAAGTCAGTAGTGCCGTAGTGATCTTGGACCGTGGGGTCGCGCGTTCCAGTCCCGCCTCGGGCACGGTTGTATGTGTTCGTCCTTTCACTCCCTATCATCACCAAATCGTTTCATCCCCATACCATAACGTTACATCCAATAGTGGACACCAATGACCTAGTAGTTGATGCGACCTTAAATAAATTTAAAAAAATCTTGAATCACTATGTT
>JAHLJT010009419.1:82478836-82491793 GCA_031308135.1 Acheta domesticus | reverse complement strand
GACATCGCCAGAATTGATTTTAGAGACGCAACTCTTTATACGGATCTGTAAATTGTTCTGCTATTTTCTGAACCAAATATCGTATCTAATCAATGTCACATCATACACATGCGCCCCCCACATAAGTGTGAAATCTACTTATTTTCAAACAGTACAATTTAAATTTTCCGTAAAATTCACACCTTTGCCATTTGCAAATCCCCTGAAGAGTTGCCGCGTCCTGCGCTCTACCTGGCGCGTTTCGGTCGGGTCGGGTCGGGTCGGGTCGGGGCGCGTCGGTCGGGTCGGGTCGGGTCGGGTCGGGGCGGGGTGGGGCGGGGCCAGGCTTGGGGGGCGGGGCTGGGCTGGGCTGGGCTGGGCTGGGCTGGTCGGGGCGGGGCGGGGCGGGTCGGAGCGGCTCGGGGCGAGTCGGGGCGAGTCGGGGCGAGTCGGGGCGGGTCGACGCGGGTCGACGCGGGTCGGCGCGGGTCGGGGCGGGGCGTGGCGTGGTGTGGCATGGTGTAGCGCGGCATGGGTGGAGCGGGCGGGACGGGGTGGGGGGGGAGGAGCGGAGCGGTCAGAGGGCGCTGGACCGAGGTAGTGTTACGGCGATGGAGATAATGGGCGCCCGCGCTGCCCCCGCTGATTGCGAGCGCTCGCCGCGCGCTCGGCCCGAGTTTTAAAGCGAGGAAGCGGACAGGGCTGGAAATAGAAGCGCAAAACGACTCGCGGGAGGAAGAAGCGAAAAAGGTGGTAAGAGAAGGAGGATTTGAAAGAATTAAGGGGAGGTGGTAAGTGTGGACTGAGGGGAAAAACTACAGGAAATATGTGATGTAAGTTCCAAACAGGCATGGGAGAAAGAGAGTCGGAGTGAAAGTAGCTGTAAGAACAGTGTGGATAAATACGACAAAAGGAAGGGTGTAGAAAAATAGGATGAGAAGGAATGGAATGAAAGCAAACAAAAAGACAACAACAACCTATTGTATTTTTCATCACCTTGTCGTCATTGGCTTCAGAAGAACGTAGGAATATGATTATTTTATCACAAAAGCGAGCCACTATTGCGAATCAACAGATACTATGGAGATGTGTTTATTATAAAATTATCTTTTTTCAAAGGGTTTTCATCCCGCCAACAGTCAGCAGAATACAAGGCTCTCCGCGACAACACATACATGAGACACAAGAGACAAACAACCATGCTCAAGGCGGGACTCAAACCCTCGACCCTTCTAACCGAAGCACTTGTCCGTTCACGCTCTTTGCTACTTCGGCCATCCAGCCATGAACCGAATACTGACATTAAAGTTAAAGGTATTTATATCGGTATAGAAATATCTTTACCTCTATTACACATTTATTTGAAATATCTTTAAAAATACTGGTATAAGATGTCAAATATTGGTATTTTTAGAGGGGTATTTTGACTTTATCTGACATCTGTACCCGTACCTGTATCTCTATTTTTCATTAGAAAATACCGGTATTTCAGTAGAATAGAACTGATATTATTGGGGAAGTGATTTTACTGCTTAGATGGCTCAGAGGAAAACTATTGACACTGCAGAGTTTGTGACTGGGAGATCCTAAGTTTCTAGTCTCGACGGTGGTGGATTTTCTAGACTAACCATACTATTCTAGGTACGTTGATTATTCTGCCGTTGTTTGAGAAAGAATTTTAGTGGTCGGATTTTCTGAATTGTCTGGTTTCTCCGGCAGTACCAGGCGAAAGTTGGAGCAGAACTTTACGAAACGGGCAAATGATCGAGCGTTATCTTTCTAATCCTTTCGCCTTAAATACATCATTCTTTTTCCGCACTACACTACCAGGCATCTCGGGAGACCAGTCGGAGCCTAGAGTTTGTTCCGACTTCTTCTTACTTTTTGCCTTTTCCCGTTACTACGGGGTCGA
Source organism: Acheta domesticus (assembly GCA_031308135.1). NCBI lineage: Eukaryota > Metazoa > Arthropoda > Insecta > Orthoptera > Gryllidae > Acheta > Acheta domesticus. The sequence goes on along the minus strand of JAHLJT010009419.1, from coordinate 82,489,902 downwards.
TGCTAACGGGCACGGGCTCAATTTTTATTAATTTTTCCGCCTGTCCATTTTTATACAGATTTGACAAAGTTTTTACGATGCCCTTCCTGACGCCAACCACAAGGGACGCAGAAACAATACACATAGTCAACTCAAACGATAAAGAAACACACACAACCATGACCGAAGGCAAGATTAGGGCAGCGCATTAAGAAGGAACCAACAAAAAACATTGGCTTTATATATTAGATAACACAGACATTTAATTATCGAAATTTAAAAAAACGCAGTTGCCTTAAATTAACCGCGTATTGCCTTTAATTGAGTCTTGTTTAGTATTTAGATTAGCACCGCTATTTGACGTCGCGACCTATCGAGCTATGCTGGTGATCATGCGAGATCTAGCGGCACGACGAAGAAAGACGCGAAATGCCTTGAGACGTTCCATCATGAAGACAGAACCTCACGCGCCAAGAAATAAAAGCCCAAGTATTCACTACCATAAGAGTCTGAAGACCAGTCAACAACTTAAAATGTGTTCCGGAAGGGGCGGTGCCAGCTAGGAGAGATTCTTGGGGGGGGGGATCCCCTGCAAACCGACATGTAGGTCAGCGCCATATCTCACGATCTAACGTTGGCGGAACACCACCCCTGGATAAAACATGCACTACTAACGGGACAGACAGTTCACGTGGAAATATCATTAAACCAATCAATAAATAAATCCTCAGAAGCCGGTGTTCCTCTCACGCTAGGATGTGAAATGCAGCGGCGAATTATATGTCGCTTCAGGATAGGGAGCATTCCCTCTCTTCAAATATATCCCGATCAGTAGGAACAAACTCTGCCGATTCCGTGTGGCCGAGATCGCTAAGACAGGAGTGGGGTCGTGGGTTCGATGTCCCGCATCGGGCATGGTTGTATTTCGTCTTTTCACCCCCTCTCATCACCATATCGTTTCATCCTCATACCATTACGTTACATCCAATAGTGGTCGCTAATGACCTAGTAGTCGATACGAACTTAAATAACAAAAAAAAGTATTCCCGTGGCTTGTTCGATGCTTGCATGTAATGTCCTTCAGGCCCACTGCGCGGCGCGCTGCCCCGCGACTGCAACAGGTGCGCGAGCATCGATTCGCCCCCCTTCCCACGCCCCCTTCTCTCGCCCCCACCCTCGCTCCCGCCCTCGCCCTCGCCCCGCTCTCACCCGCGCCGTCCCCGCGCAGCATCACCCTATTTATATCGCTGGCGCCTCTCCTTGCCTTGCTCGAGCTCATCGCACGCGAAGGTTCCCACGGCCCCAACTGCCACACTGCGCTGCTGCCAGGGCACTCGCACGGGGCTCTTGTCCTTATTTATTTACTATCTGCCGGGGTAATAGTGCAGAAAATTCAGAAACATTCTATTTGCTTGGTGATATTCTATCTAGATTACAAATTTTCAAAGCGCCCAAAAACTGAAAAAAAAACTACGTAGCCTCCGGACAAATGAGAGGTGTTTATGTTTACCTTAGACACTAAATTTGTTGATTGATTGATTGATTGGTAATTTCGGGCGAGTTAATCTGAAAAGTCAATTGTCCCATAAGTGGAGTGTAGGTGCTTTCCTCGGGAAGGTGGCAGTAATTTTCCTCTGGTCGATCATGAGATCCAGCGCTAAACTACAACCAGGTACCTCCTACCAGCGGGGCATCACCCCAGCCGGGAAACGCTCTAAGCTCCCGACAAGTGTGTTGTAAGTATACGTGTGCGTAAGAGGGTGAAGATAGGACAAGGAAGGGGAAGGAAAGATTACGCGCGGTACGCGGCCCATTTGTAAGGGCACTGCTCCGGCATTCAACTGGCATTGATCGGAGAAACCTCGGAAAACTATCGATCACAGTAGTCCCGAGAATTCTCCTCCAGACAGCAGCTGAATTCGACCTAGCTATCTAGCTAGTGCTTCTAAAATCCTGTTTCTGGAAACCTAGGCACTCCCAGTCAGAGGAGCTGTACAGACATCACTTGATGCCCTGAGTCACCTAGGCCGGTCTTCGACATTCAATAACAAGGAAAAATACATAATGAAACAGTTTCAATTTTGTCTGAAAAATCCAAATATTTGATTGTGTTGTTTCCTCTCTTTTCATACTGCGCCTATCGGCTGAATTCTCATATTCAGAGTGTCTGGAATCAATAGCTGACACGCAGTAGCAACGCTATAAGGAAGAGACTGAGAACTATTAAATATTAGTCATTTATACACTCATCGTCATAAAAAAAGCTGCACCCCGAAGGATCCTATTAACCCGCTGCAAACTGAGGGTATTTTGCACACCATTCGCTAAGCCAATGATTTCGTTTTCACGGATGTCAGCGCACTGGGGGTAGGTGGTAGGTGCGTAATGTCGCGGCCACCGGGCTAAATAAGAGGGCTTCAAACGACCGCGCCGGCTATTGCGACATCGGGTAGCGTCGCCAGGGCGTCATCTGCACGTACACTACGCCTCGGCGTCGCTTTCGATAGCCGGTTGTCCAGTTAGACGTGTTCGTTAGGGGCTGCATCGTGGGTGTGCGGGAGGCTGGTTGGTCCTGTCGCCATATTTTGCACCAGATTGGTCGTACAGACACCATCATCGACCGCTGTTGGCGGTATTGGATTGAGGAAGGCATACACACACGAAATGCAGGATCTGGACCTCCACCACGCACTGTGAGGAGGGAGGACTGACGTATTGTCCACCGCTCGCAAACAGATCCAACGGCAATTGGTGCTATTCAGCGGGTTGTGTAGCCTGCACTGTCACATCCTGTGCCATTGGCAGGTGGTTGCACAACGCAAGGCTCGCCGCACGTCGACTGTTACGACGCCTGCCACTCACACCCCAGCATCGTCGCTACAGACTCGCCTGGTGACGGGACTAATGGACCTGGGGGTAGTAAATGTTTATCGTTGGAGGCGGTGATGATCTTTCCAGCTGGATGGCGAGATCCGGTCGAGACCTACAAGTTGGCGAGCGTGGTGTACCCCAACCAGCACCAAGATGTATGGTTTGTGGCCACACGACCTGAAAACGGCTGATCTTCATTACTGACACTATCAGCTTTGCGGTTAGTTAATTGGTTTTATTATCAATTTTAATTTCAGGCGCATCAACATCTCGATTATTAACATCTAAATAAATACAGTATTTTACAGTTTACACGAACTATGTTAAGTTTTTACAATTGTTTTAGGATTATGAATACAATAATGCAGTAAGTTAATGAATAAAACCAATAACTTTGATGTTTGTGAACGCTCTCCCAGACCTCCATTTCAATGTGTCTACACTCATTCTCCCACCGCTATCTTCTGCAAATCTAGCTCTCCAGTCAAAGATACTCTATCATGCTAACTGCACAACTATAATTTTTCTCAATTTAAATGTATGAGGCGGTTCTAGGAGTGCTTCATTCTTATCTACCCATTTTCAAGCTCTGAATAAGAATATTCAACCTGCATGGTATTCAACACCATTATTCCTTCGTGAGGCGACATCTTTAAGATTGTGATCGTAGACATGGCGGGCTAAATTAAAATACAAAATGTGTGTGAGTGAGTAGCAAAAACTGTTGTTCTTGTAAGTGTATACTGAAACCACCTTTCTCTTCTCTTTCCTCCTTAAATCATCAATATGTGAGATGCAAACATTTTTATTTGACTTTTTTATTAATTCATTTTTAGCATACTCGGCTATTTGTGACGTATTAAATACATTACAATACAAATACACACATACATTTACAAATATTTATTTACTTAGAGAGGTATATTATATTAAATATTTACGTAATTAATTATCTATTTTTTGGTACTTTATATTTGATGTAGGCTTCCGAGGCCAATGTCATGATCTGGGCCGTCCGGGTGACGCCGCGTCGAGGCAGAGGTGGCGACGTTTCAACCATCATATCGAGGTCTCCTTTACGGTTACAGCGCATGGCTGTGGAACACTACAGGTCTGAAGAAGGCCACGAGATGGTTGAAATGTGGGCATCTCAGCCTTCGACACGACGACACCGAGAGGGGCCAGATCTCGTATTTTTTTCATACCTTTCTTTTGACACAACTTGCAATTTCCAGTGGTAACTTCTTAAAAAGTGATGGTGTAAAGGAAAAATGTTTAACCAAAATATGTTCAAACTCTTTTTTTTACGCCTGCCTGCGTATTATGCATTAGAAACATGGCATTCTCAATGACTTCATTCATAAGGTCAATATAATTTGATTATGTAACAGTAATCAAAAGTATACGTAACCTCGCACCCTCCTTATATTATAAAGCCGATTTATATCCAATTAGCTCTGATTCTATTTTCGAAACATTGGTATTACGTAATGCACCCAATATCACGTCACGTGCAGTGCATTAATCGAATGTACTATACATTAATCTGGCTAAATACCCTTCTCCCTCTATAAATATTACTATGGTGGGTAAACACAAAGTCAGTAGAATTATCAGTGTAGAATTGATTCCAAATTTAAATTCTATTAACAATCCTGAAACTGAAATTTATAATTGATGAGAAAGAATTAATAAACAAAAGTTTTTAATTACAATACATGCTAAAATATTTTTGGTCCTAATTTCACATATGTTTAAAATATATTAAAAATATCAAGTCTTTTCTGTTATTCAAGTACAATTCACAACGTATCCTTCGCATCTTAATAGAAGGAATTCATTTGAAGAATTTACGTAATTGACATGAAGAAATTAAAGTTCAAAAATGGGAATGCAAATGTGTGTCTTTATTTTTGAAGATGATATGTTGATCCCAAATCTCGAATAACTGTCACTTTCCTCTCTGTGTTATGCAGAAACAGCGTCATGGAGCACGAAATTACGCTTGTGACGACGTACATCCCCAGAGTTCTGTCACGTTTGTAAAAACAAATGCAAAACAGCTGTCGCACTGTGCACTCGCGTGGAAACATTTTCCAACTTTCTGGTGCGCTTCTCCTGACATCCTACCCTACCAAATCTCATCTTGTTTGAATACCGACTCTTTTTCACCAGGTCTTCACGTTCCATTCCCGTCAACACGCTTGTTTTCAATAGGTTATTACCTATTGGTTATTGTCCATACGCTACACTTGTTCGAAAGCATGGCACCTTGCGTTAGTGAAAAAATTGAATCTATTTTACTTGAAATTGACCACACGGTGTCTTAAAATAATGTACTCGTGTTCAGTGATTTTAGCATTCAGAGTCCAGTCGCATAACTTTCAGTTAGAGAGGTTGGCGACTTGAAGGCCATTGTCTTTTCTCATCTAAAAACTCATCTGTGTCATTTAACGGTAGTACTTTATTTAAAAGTTATTGGAGTAACTGTCACATATTTTTATCTTTAATGTTCCTATTTAAGAGACTACGGAACAAATTAGAAGCTAAAAAATGTGTTTTTGAATATCATTTTTCTTAAATCTCCAAAATTTTCCCTTTAAAATAACGTCTGAATTATTTTGGTATCACTCAAGCTTTTTTTTATTATTTATATGTGAAGTCCTTCTCTCAATGGGCTTAGGTGCTGGTTCCAACACGTTTAGATACTGTTACATGTAGACCGGGAACCAGCAAGAAAATCGACATATGATAAGCTCACAGCTAAAATATTTTGAGAAGTTAGCCAGTGTGATGAGGAACAAGGAAACGCAAGTATGGCGGCCTGTAGGTGTCGACGTTGCGCTGCGCATTTTTTTAATATGTAGAAAATAACTACGCCATTGGGGAATGAGTATACAGCTAACTATAGTTGTATATTGTTCGTTACATAGTCAAATTGTGAAGGAGTTGTAGGCCATACCGAAGCGGCGTCTCAAACTGTCCGCCATACTGAATTGTGCGTGTCATTTTCTCAGTCAGAATTCATTGCAATTACCATGGCTTATTTCGCATACAATTGAAATGAATAAATAGTTTTGAGAACGCAGAATATTACCAAAGGTTGCTTGAAAGCAAACTAAACGTGTTCGTTTCTTACATAAATGCAAAAATTAACATTTATTACAACCTACACCTTTGGTTGAAATTGAAAAAGAATGTGTTTTATTTCTACTCAACAGGCATCCAAGTTTCAATAAATATTTTGAGATATTTAAGTTCATTTAACTTCGTCAACAGTTTATAACAAATATCTTTCATACCCTTTTAATTATTCATAAACAGCAGAAGGAGTTTTTTATAACGACTTGAATTTAACGCTATCATCAAAACCTTTTTCTTTTAAAAACAGAAACTCTACTTGCATTTCATTAACATAAGATTCTTCCACAAATCAGTGGTGTTCTCTCCTAAGAAAGACGCATTACTGTTCACTTAAATTCTTCAGCAGTTCATAGCAAGTAAATTTTTATACCCTTTTAATTATTCACAAATAACACAATGCGTTTTATAACTTGACTTGAATTTAACACTACCATCAACGTTTTCTTAAAAAAAACAGGAATTGCACTTGCATTTTATTAACAAAACAAGTTTCTTCCACAAATCAATGATGTTCTCCTCTAAGAAAGACACATTACTTCAAATATCTTTTGAAAAACAGTTCACAATGTCTATGGAAATACCAATGGAACGGGTATACCAGTCATTAAGCAAGAATGTTAATGGTAAAAAAATCTGATAGTGAACTACAGGAAGAACACACCACCCTGCATACTGTAGTCAATTGCTTACTGCTTCAGGTTCTAGTAACTTTCTGTTCGTCCTCCACTCATACCGTTACAACGAGCCCCTTCGCCGCGGAGGAGCGGCAACTATCCCCCCCGCCACCCCTCCAGCGACCGCTGATAAGGCGACGAGGTCTCCGCTGCGGCTGCGCGAGTGCGCGGCGAATCTCGCAGACGATGTCTTTCTTATGCCAAATTGTTAGCGATCCTGAGCAAGTTCAGGAACGCTACACAAGAGCAATATTTCAGCACAACACACTTTACCACTAAGAACCTAATAAATTTATGTTTATTTTAATTAGTAACGGTTTGAGTCAGAATTATAAACCGAATTTTCAACATTAAAGTCAACTCAGTAATACAATTGAATAGTAGAAGTATTTGAGTTTTTGCTCAAATTGTTTTGGACCAGGATATTATACAACTATTGGGATGAAACATTCATACAACGTGGTTTTTGTCTTTTTTTATTTATTTATTTATTCTTGCTTGGCCTGAGGCCCTCAGCAGCCGTGAACGACTGGTACAGTATTTGATTTTATTTTATACAACAAGTTTGCAAAACGATGAGGGTGCTTTTGTGATTATTCTTAGGAATTTATTTTGGAATGTTTGGATTTTCTGAATATTTGTTTTGGATGCTGCGGCCCAGACAGGAGATGCATAACTTAATATAGGTCGTATCATTGTTTGGTAGAGATGGTAGATAAAAAATCGCTCCCAACCCCGTTTTGCCTCCGGACGGACCTCAGTTGCCTGTGATCAGAGCGTTTGCTTTTCATGCGCGAGGTTCCGGGTCGATTCCTGCCAGAGGCAAGAGAAGTTGCAGTCTGTGGCTGCTGCAGTAGAAATTTGATGAGGACATGGCTGGTGCTGGGTGGTAGCGTTCACGTTGCGAAGTGTGTTATTCATAGGGCTGGCCGGCTCACTGGCTGAATGTAGAAAGCAACGACAAACTACCCCACTTCCTTCAGTTGCCTAGCACGCCTCATTAATGTTACTTTCTAGTGACACTTTGAGGATTTAAAGTTGAAATTGAAAGGTTAAGTGTTGACTATACATATTATTAAAACTGTCATAAATACTAATATTTAAGGACGAAACAAACTTAATACATAAATTTCCAAAGATGTATTTTAAATTACATGTGCTACCACAGCACTCATTACTTTCTTGAATTGTTTCTAACTTGGGTATTTTTGAAAAGTCAGAACAACAAAAATAAGATCTGTGTCACCGTATAAGCGACCAATGATATATCAGGGGAAAAATAAATTAAGGAAGTTTGGAGCCATTTCTGAGAAAAAACATTTTTTTAATAAATTGCCTCGAAAACTGCAATTATTTTCAAAAAATGTTACATGTATTTAAAGATCTTATTTTTACTACAGATTTCGTTTAAAAATATATCCAATATCAATATTGTAGTTTTGCAAATTTTTACTTTTGCTCTAAGTAAGAAAAATATAGAAAATGCAGAAGTTTTGAAATAATCTTGTTTTTAAAATTGCAGCAAAATGTCACAAAATTACGTTAAAAATACCACATTCGGAAAATATCGTACATGACTTCGTTTGATGATCTATCTTTCATGAACAGATTTCATTTAAGAAAACATCTCAAACTTCAATGTCGTAGTTATAAAAAAGATGTTAGGCCAATTTCTTAAACGTACTTTTCTCTATCACAGGAAAAAATTAATCAAAAAATTTGGAGCAATTTTTGAGAGAATTTTGAAAATTTTAAATCTTTTATGTTAAATAAACAATAAAAAAATAAATAGTACAACCTAAAAAAACTATATAGCCTTTTCATACTTACAGAACCTTATATTCTGCCGGATCGTTTAAGGAATATCAAGTTGGGAGAGAATTGTGATACAAACCCATTCCACAGGCATTGATGGAATAGCTAGTTATCATTCCGGGCTACTAATCCCAAGTTCGCGGGGTCAAACCCGACCAAAGTCTGGTGAGGGGCCAAAAATCGACGGCATGCATGCGGACGCCTGTCGGCATGTAAAATAGATCCTAGGAAAGGCGCTTTACCGAACCTCACAAAATTAAATCCTCTAGCAATTTAGCACTAATCAGAGTTTTGATTTGAATTACTGGATAAGATTGCGGATATTGTATCTTGGCCTGATCTATCTCGTATTCAAATCAAATGTCAAATTGTGCGCACTAGCGCCCCTAGGAAAAGCAATGGCAAACGACACTAGGTATACTTGCTCAGGATAAGTCTCACAAGAAGGCGCTAGGGGCTTCTGGAGACTAGCCTGTGCACTAATAAGTGAACTGCTAGTAAAAGAAGAAGAATCTCATTCCAAACATCTTGGGTGTAATGACAGAGTTCACATATACAATAATGAAAATTAATTGATTCAGTTCGCTATTTATAACAATTTGAAAATATGTAACACATTTTCCAGAAGAAAGACAAGAATAAATTCACTTTTTCAAGCAGGGGTTCAAGAAATATTAATGACTATACGAGGAAGATGCCTCCATTAATTAAAGACGTACTACAAGTCTTCAGATCGATGTGACATCAGTTCGGATGAGAACCTCTGCCTTCTGGATCTGCCATCAAAATAAAGGCGAATGCAGCCCCAGCGAACCAAGTTCATTAATTTTTCCAACAAGAGCAATTAGCCGTGAAGTTAACTATGCGCTTGAGTTGGGAATTCCACAGGAGGAAGAAAACAGATGGTATCTCTAGAAGAGAAGTCAAGGCCAGCTTCAGTAGTTGTATGCTTTATTGCACTACACAACTGACTTTTATCTTTTACATAAACAATAGTGGCTATTCGTTTGTATACTTTCAAACTGTTTTCTTTTTACAAATGGGAATAGGTGAATTTAAATTACATATGCTTTACTCATACATACGTGAGCCTTCTATAAATATGCTACAATAGTGTACGATGCACGACGTAATTTGGGATTTAGGAAGTGATTATTTAAAATGAGGGATAATCGCTGATGTGCTGAACGCAGATACTTGATTGTGAAAAAATTAACAGCAGCTTAACTAGTGAAAACTGCTAAAGACTTACTTTGTCTCTTCGATAATATTTCAATAAGTCTTATACTAAATGTTTTCGAAAATTTTTGTAGTTTTGAACACCATGGCTTGAAATATGTACAATATTAAAAGATAACAGAAACAAAATTTTCTTAAAAACTACTCTAATTATTTTTAAACATTTAGTAGGGTTTAGTGCTCGATGTATCAATGTACTGTATAAGATGACATTTAACATCATTCTTCCTCTTTCGTTTTTCCAAAAATTACAAAAGGTAATTTTTTTAATTGTCTCTCACGTCATTAGTATTTACATTAACGACAATTTTTTAGACAAATTTTGCATTTAAGTGCACATGTGCTTTGAATAATGTCTTATAAAGTATCTCGAAAATCTCAAACGTTTTCTGTGAAAATTAGCTAAAATTTCCGCACATTCAGAAACGCTCACACGCCATTTTTTCAAAAAGGGCTCCAAATTTTTCTTTGAACTTTTTGTATGGGTAGTAGTAATATACTGTTTGATGACACAAACGTCATTTAGCTGTGTTCTTTTGTTTTTCAAAAAATACGCCAATGTAATTTCTTGAAATATCTTTCAAGCCGTTAATATGCACATTTCCAGCAATTTGTTTACCTTATCGTATTTGTGAGTGGAAGAGCTTCTAATAACTTCCAATGAAGTTTTTCTCAAACCGAAAAGTTTTTTGGGTTAGAGAGTTTCAATTTTCACATTTACTGTAACGCTTAAAAGACACTTTCTTAAAACCCGCTACAAATTCGCAACGAAAATTTCCGTTTAGGATGAAATTTTACTCTTATTTAATATTCTTAAAATAATATTACGGTTATACTATTAGAAAACCGAAAAATTGAGACAAGTGTAAAAAAATAGATACTATGGGCGGCGATAGATGGCAGCAGGCAAGAGGATGGGGCAAGACCATAAAGTTAGTTCAGACCAAAGACATTAGAAAACTATCTAGTACGAAAAAGTTTGTGCAATTCTGTAAGAACACTAGTTCAATTATGACAACCGTTTTAGGGGGGTAAATGATTGAGTAATATTTTGATACAACATTGACGTCCACTTGAGAATTTACTCTCAGAAACTGTATCCATAAATAAAGTAACGCATTTTGCGTTTCCTATTAATAATTATAGTAAGAATATAAGTTATCATATTCATTAAAGCAGTTCATTGAAGTTCTTTTTGTTTTGATTACTTAGCAATGGCGCGGAGACAATAAAATGCGAATAACAGTGTCTACAAGTACTACTTGTATTCTGGTAATGTACCAAAATAAAGAGTTTGATGACTAGTTAAGCATCACACAAAACTGCGTTTTCTATCTGAATCCT
>JAHLJT010009419.1:82351547-82478736 GCA_031308135.1 Acheta domesticus | reverse complement strand
CACACTATTTGATTACAAGTGTTTTCCTTTTCAATTAAAACTTGAAACTTTCAATTGAACTTCATAGTAGCCATACACCATTTAGAAGAAGATTTTGGTGTTGTGCACATTTTATAATGATAATATTTTGTTGTATTGTTGTTTCTGTACATACAATATTGTTTAATATTTCTTACGTACTTCAGATCACTGTTTATGCACTGTGGCGACCTGCAAAGTTGATGGTCGCCATTGTAGTAAAACGAAAAGGGCAAGGTAATCGATAAACGTGAAGGCACTGTGTATTTTAAAGAAGCGAGCCTAAAAGGAGGAGGATTTAAAGAGCTGGTCTATCTGGAGTGCACCTGGAGTGAATTTTTTCTTCAATTTCGTTTTAATGATGAATTTCGGAAAGAATGTCAATGGAATGTGGAAGAAAAAGTATAATTTTCTCATAAAATTAAATTCCAATATTGGCCAAGAAAATCAATTTAATAGATGTCTATCAAAGTGAAAATTATTAATGAAATCCTTTTAGAATATTTTACGATGAAAACTTGTAAAGAGTTTATAAAATATTTCACAGTTGTTGACTAAATTGACAATTTTTTAAATAATTCTTTTTTTCAGTTAAAACCAAAACGAATTATAATCAAATAATCTGTATTAAAAGGGAAGTTTCGATCATTGCTTTTATATTTTCGTGTCTAATAGCATCGGCGAAGTAGCGACTTGCGTGTAAGCGACTGGTCCGCGTAAGGCAAGGTATTCACTATGTGGTGTAGATTGCTGTCCATCACTCCACATTTTCTGACACGCATAGAATTCGTATTTTTGCATCATTCACGTCTTTAGGTGACCTATTATTATTATTATTATTATTATTAGGTGGGCTATTATTAATTTTGTATTGGGGTTTAGAGAGTCTTTCAACTGCTAAGGTCACGTAGGTACATGAGTGTTGATCTGATGAGTAGATAGCGGTAACATAAGATGAATGATGATGAAGTAAAATATGAGGAATACGGGTAAAAAGAGAACTCCCAGAAAACAGCAAATCTTACCTCTAGATTATAAAGCGACCTCTACCAATCTCTATTACAAAGGCGTAGTCTGATAGTCTACTTTGGGCAAAAATGAAGAAAAACTCATTTTCACAATGTAACACTAAATTTAATGGATTTAACATGTACAATATGGAACTACCAAATTCATTTTAAAGGTTTTTATAAATACACCTAAAACTTGACTCTCACAGCACATACTTTCTTGGTGTTGTCTACAGATGGCTTTTGAGAAGCGTCCATAGTAATACCTTTTGCGTAGTAGTGGGACCATTGCGACCTTTGTTACGATCACCGTCGACCCATTATTATTACTAAATATTCAGAACAACACTTAAATGATGAAGTAAAATATGAGGAATACGGGTAAAAAGAGAACTCCCAGAAAACAGCAAATCTTACCTCTAGATTATAAAGCGACCTCTACCAATCTCTATTACAAAGGCGTAGTCTGATAGTCTACTTTGGGCAAAAATGAAGAAAAACTCATTTTCACAATGTAACACTAAATTTAATGGATTTAACATGTACAATATGGAACTACCAAATTCATTTTAAAGGTTTTTATAAATACACCTAAAACTTGACTCTCACAGCACATACTTTCTTGGTGTTGTCTACAGATGGCTTTTGAGAAGCGTCCATAGTAATACCTTTTGCGTAGTAGTGGGACCATTGCGACCTTTGTTACGATCACCGTCGACCCATTATTATTACTAAATATTCAGAACAACACTTAAATGGTATAAGATAAAGTGTTCATTATTCATTTTCGTATTCATTACTCACAATATTAGACAATATAGCGCCAAAAAACTGACGTAATTACAAAGGCCTAGTCTACTGGACGACACGTGTTGGCATACACCGGAAATAGCGTACAACGGAAATAGGCACACGTACAAAATTACGTGTATTTCACTGGCTAGTCCCACAATGAAGGAATCTAGAATTTCAGAAACGGGGAGTGAGCGGAAGGGGGTGGGGGAAGCTTTCGGCACGTGTTGCGTCGTCTGACAGACGTGGAAAGTTGATTTGGTAGCCATTTCATCCCGCTCCCGTATCGTCCACCCATTGAATAAAATGAAAATTATCATCCTTTCCTCTGAAACAGAAATCGCTCACAACATGGATATTGTGTACATTGTCATCATCACAGTGATCGTTATTAGCAAATTAAATAATTCCAACAAGTCCACCTACACTTTTTACCAGGCTTCGTTCATAATTTTCTAGCAGCTATCTGATCCCATAAAAAAGATATCTCATTCGTTATAGGACAATATTATAATTTAATACTAATTAGTGTGACCGTTCCATTATAAAAAAATAATATGTTAACTGTAGATTCTTGCTTGTGTATTATTAGAAGCTATTTTTGTCCTTTTTTTTATTTTGGAATTTCTGAATATAAGATGAATTATGTTTGTGCTATTTGTTACTGACACGTCATACACAATTTCAACTGCATCATTTTCAACCTTTTTTGTGGAATTGAACAGACTGAATTTAATTATTTGCCGGTGGGCAGGTTTTGTCCACACTTGGAATTCCGCCTCACTATAACAACCCCACATTTGAGAGTGGGGTAAGTCTTTTCTATATTCATTAAAGTAACGGTTCTGTGTGTTAACACATTGTTGAACTAATCACTAGCCAGTCAAGTAAATTTTATAAATTTGGAATGAGATCTCTGCATGTGATGAACTTTTGTGTACAAAATATGAGCGAAAAAAGTGATATTAGCGGCTATTGTTCTGATTGACAATGAAATTAGTTACTGTAATGTTGAGTTGAGTTAGAGTAATGTATTTAGTGAATGTAATGTTTCGAGTTCTGTTTTGTGCTGGTGTTTCACAAAACAAAAGTGAAGGTAGTAAGGTGGGAGTGGAATAAATTATTTACATTAGTTGAGAACGAAGTGAAGTTAAATTTTAAAGAGTTAAAACCTACCATATCGGTTAGATTGACAGCCAGAACCATTTGAATATTATAATAGTGGTAGTGTTTCATGAAAATGAAATTTGCCAAAAACTGCAATGACGATTTACGAAACAGGCATTTGAATATTATTTCTATATGCGCGGAACCTTTGTATCACTCACGAATGAAAATACACTGATACTGCTAGGGTTAATTATCAAGAGTATCTTACATTGATTAAATTTCTGTAGCAATCATTTGTCACATTCATTATATACTCAATTAATAAAGCAATATAATTTTGTTATGTATAGGAATTGCATGGCTGTTTAACTGACTCAATGTGGACTGATAAATTGTTCAAAATATCAAAAACTACAAATTAATTCCCGGCAATTATAAAACAGGAAAATGATTCTATTAATGAAATGATCACACGCCAGTTACAAATGTGTATGATATATTCTAAAATAATATGACACAAACCATACCGATTGAAACAATCAAAAGAAGCATCGGAATAACCTTGCATGTGTGACCAGCTTTTGACAGTTTCATGTTATTCAGACGTCTGAAGAATCAGTAGTCGCAGTTACTGTATTTTCCTATTTGTTTCAAAAGTACATTAATTATATTTTGGAAGTGATTTACCCCACCTCAAACGACCTTCATAACTTGTATCAAGTTCCACTTGAAAACGTGGAAGATTCTCAGAGTTGACGGCTGCGGCTGCTGTGTGTAATTAAACGCGTTCGCACGCGCCGGCGCAATTACTCCTAGTCCCGCGAACACAAGCGCGAATTCCGCCGTCTCGCGTTTCTCGCGCGGCCTCTCGCCTCCTCTACCAACCGCCCACCCTCCTAACCGCTCCACGTCCGACCGCCGTCCGACCGCCGTCCGACCGCCGTCCGACCGCCGTCCGACCGCCGTCCCACCGCCGTCCCACCGCCGTCCCACCGCCGTCCCACCGCCGTCCCACCGCCGTCCCACCGCCGTCCGACCCCCATCTGACGCCCGTCTACTCCCGTCCGTCACCCTTTCCATCCCATCTGCCCCTCATCCGTCCTCCGTCGGCCCCCTTACGACCCCCTCTGTCACCCCGTTTGACCCCCGTCCGATACCCTTTCGGCTACCTCCCTTGCCGTCCGTCCCCCGTCCGACCCTGTCCGACCCCCCGTCCGACCTTCGTTCGACCTCCGTCCGACCCCGCCCGACAACCGTCCCACCCCAGTCCGACCCCTTTTGCCTCCTCGTTCGACCCCTTTTGACCCTCCGTCCGCCCCCATCCAATCCCCTCCGCCTCCAGTCCGACACTCTTTTTGACAACCTCCCTTCCCATCCGTCCCACGTCCGACACTCGTTCGACCCCCGTCTCACTCCCGTGCAGCCTCTCTCCGACTCCCGTGCGACCCCTGTCCGACCCCCGTCTGACCACAGTTCGACCCTCGTCCGAACCCCATCCAACCTAGCCCGTGACTGTCCGCTTTCCGTCCGTCCCTCCTACGTCGCTTTTGTCCCTTACCCGACCCGAATCCATCCACAAATCGTTTCACGTTCACATTCCATTAGCCCCCGAACGCCTGTCCAACCCCAAACTGTCCACCGTCCCCATCCGACCTCATTCGTCCTTCTTTCGTCGGTACTCGCGTCTTTTGCCTTCGGCTCCTATCCGTCCGAATCCCCTTCCCCTGCACGTGTCACCTGGAGCGGTTGAGCGGCAAGTAGCCGAGCGGACAGCTGAGATTCGATTCCATCGGGAGGGGGGGTTGACGGGTCTAGCCGCAGGCTGAAGGGCTATGGCAGGCAGAAGTGACAGTAGCGTGATAAGACACGGCACACATGTTACAACGTCGTACATTCGTTTCATTTTAGGTAAAAGGATGCAACCAGAAGAGTTAATTACTTTGAGTCGTTTTATTACTACATTCTTTATGGATATAATTTTATTAATATTTATAACTATACCTCTCTTCCACTAGTCACGTGAGTTTTTTTGCTTTTGAAGATAAATAAATAAGTAAATGCCAGAGTTGGTTAAGAATTACAGAATATGGGAAAACTGTAAACCGAAACCGAGTTTCTAATACCCAAAGCTTTTTTTAATGAAACGGAAAATTCTTAATTCTTATTTGTCCTCAAATTCAATCTTTTTAATATTTTCTACCCATCAACCATCGAAAACAGCAATCGCAAGAAAACAAGCACTGCAAAAGAATGTATGTCGATGTGATGAACGCACAAGTGCTAGCTAATAATTCGCCCAACTTAAGTTTTCTGTAAAAATGAGCTGAAAATTGTATATTTTCAGAAGCGCTCAAACGACATTTTGTAAAAAATGGCTCTACACTTTTCAACCAACTTTTTCATATTGAACCAGGTGTTACACGTATAATAATATTAAACTCCTATTTCATCACTACCATTAGGGAATCGAAAAGTTGAGACAATGAGAAAAAATGTCCTTTAGGCGGCAATTGATGGCAGCTGGGAAGAGAGTGGGGCAAAACCGAAAATCTAGTCCAAACTAAAGAGAGCAAAATGTAACTAGTACGAGAAATTCTGTGCTATTCTTCAAGCACCACTAGTTAATGTCTTGCCTACTACGTACTACATACTTGGTAAAGAAAATGTATTAAAGCAGAAAGTGAAGATTTTTAGTCAGAAAACTCGCATTGTCAGACCATGATATTGAAACAGTGGATAAATGTGTTTCTGTATGTAATTACTTCCTTTAACTTGTTATGTGGTCAGAGTCCATGTTTTGTGGGTCCTTGATACCGAAAAATTGGTTATTCATGAAATATACTTTGTATACATTTCTGTCTCTCTGTCCGTTCCTCCGTGGTCAACATGAGCGCCCACAACGCTCATTTTCTAAATTCTGGTCCACGATTTTCTCTTCTACTTCTTCTTCTTCTTCTTCATCCGTTTGCAGTTTAGACCAGAAGGCATCTTTAGGCTATGTCCTTTAATAACTACCATTATCTCTCTCAAAGTGCATAATATTGAAATTATTTATACATGAATCATAAACTCCACAAGAATGCTAATCAAGAATGCACAAAAGCTCTGTAGAAAAGGATAAACGGAGGGATAAAGAGAGGAAATGGGGGCAGATGGGAGGTTGGATGGATAGCTGTAGGGAAAAATTGAAGATGGGTGTGGGAGAAATAGAGGGGATAAAGAGGAAGGGAGGGGGCG
This sequence comes from Acheta domesticus, assembly GCA_031308135.1. Classification (NCBI taxonomy): domain Eukaryota; kingdom Metazoa; phylum Arthropoda; class Insecta; order Orthoptera; family Gryllidae; genus Acheta; species Acheta domesticus. The sequence goes on along the minus strand of JAHLJT010009419.1, from coordinate 82,472,569 downwards.
AAAGGGCAGGGACAACGGAAGCTTCGTAATGGTCAGCAAATTGCGACACCAATTACGCCAAAGCAGGAAATTGGGGCTAAATGCGCCGCCCTTGCCTGGACGCCGCCCCGCGCTGGCGGTCACGGGGTTACAAGGCCACGCGGACAAAGGCAGCAGGGCCGCGGCGGCGCCGCTGCGCAGGGATCGCTCTCCTCGTTTGCTGCGGGCGACATTGCACTTCTACGCATCTCGCTGGTGCAGTTTGCAACCAACAGTGAATTTGATGCGAGTGAAACGTAGCAGCAACAAACCTTTCCCCTTTAGTCATTGGAAAAGTAATTTTATAACCAATGGCCGTTGGTAAAGATATACGGTTCCAGAAATTTCAGACGAAAGAGGCAATAATCGCAGAGGCATCACAGACTACAAACTCCAATTTCTTATCACTCTTTGAAACTTCGATAGTAAGTACTGGTGAATTGTCACGCTTTTTCACTATTCAAATCAATGTGTTATTAATTTATAAAATTTACTATTTTCAACATAAGGTTATTAATTTCGCAAATGTTATTCTTTATTAAACAAAAGATAAAAATCTGAAAAATGTAGCTTACATTAGACCAACGAAATTCTCATCCCTTCTCAAAATTCAAATAAATTCCCTTTGAGATCGGTTGAACAGTTCCAACCAAGATTAGCTCACCGGACCGAAAAACTTTTAAAAACAATTGTATAGGCTTTTATATTATGCAAATAACCTTGTAAGATTAAAAATTATATGTTGAAATCACACACATACACACTTAAAACGTTTATTAGCATATAGAACAGAAAACACTGATTTGTAAGTCGGCGTGAACGCTCGAGACTGTTCAGGTGCTCTGACGATCTCGGGCAGGAATGCTGCGTATTGCAATCCCGAGGGGGCATGGATGATTTTGTGACATATTGGGCCACCGTATCACCTTTCCATGCTTATCCCACATTCAAACTAGAATAGCAAATAGCAATGGTCGACTCTTCCGCTACCGTTTTCATGAGTATGACTTCTTGAATTACGAGAAACTGTGAAATAACATAATGCTGTAGCCGAGTCTGCTAATCATGGCAGTGGACCGCAGCAGGTTGTGGTAGACAAGCTGTATTGATCATGACGCGCCCTTGGTCAAGATATGTGGCGGGGCGGCCGTGACAATGGTATAGGGGAGCCTTGGACACGAACAGGAGGCTCTGCACTTGTTATAGTGACGAGTAAGATAATAGATAGGAACATATAGAAGTGGAGATAGTCGTTGTATTACTAAGTATTTATTTGAATAAAAGAGTATTATAAAGTGGTAGTATTGTTTAATTGTGAGAACTTAACATTGGCGACGAGGGAAAATGGCAAATACAGCACCAACTTCGGAACAGTTTGCACAAATCATTACGCTGATGCAGCAACAAATACAACAACAGCAGCAAATCCAACAACAACACACGGCCTGGCAGCAATTTCAGAACCAACAGCTGGCAGTTCAACAGCAGTTCCAACAACAGCAAACAGCAGTGCAGCAAAAAAACCAGGCAATAATTACGGAAGCGTTGAAAGGGGTGAGTCTGGCCTTCGGAGCGCGTCCTTCCCCCCTCCCTCCGTTTTGATAGTGAGAAGGATGAATGGTATACTTATAAAGAGAGACTCGAACAGCATCTATTATGTCACGGGGTAGACAAAGACGACATGAAAAGGACGTTTGTTCTTAGTTGTATTGGCAGTGAAACATGCAATTTGTTAAGGAAGTTGTGTCCCGAAAAAGAAATAACAGAATTACCTTGGGAAACAATTAAGGCAGAATTAGATAAATATTTTGCTAAAGCGCCGCATGTAGTGGCTTCTAGGTATGGATTTTTTCAGAGCAGAAAAAAGGAACTCCAGTCTCATTCCGAGTGGATCACGGAACTCAGAGGGTTAGCTCGCACGTGTGAGTTTAAATGCCAGTCACCGGGTTGCGGGAAATCATACGCCGACTCGCTCATCAGAGATATGGTTATTTTACATACTCCTGAAGAAAAAGTTCGATTTGAGGCAGTGAAGATTAGTGATCCGACCTTAGAAGAAGTGCAACGTATAGCTCTCACGTATGAAGTAACAACTAAAACCACTAGAGAAATAGCAAGATCGGAATCAGTGTGTTATGTGAAGAGAGAAAGCAGGCTCAAATCTGAGAACGTGAACAGAACAAGAAGACAGAATCGCAAAGAGAACAGCTCGAGTGACAGTGAAAATGGCAGTATTAAGAGTGAAGGGTTGAAGAGCAAGTGGTCGAAATCTTGTAAGGATTGTATCAAGAAACATCCTAGGGAACAATGTAGGTTCAGGCAAGCTGAATGTTTCTTATGCGGCAAGAGGGGTCACATTAGAGAAGTGTGTCAGAGTTGGCTCAGGAGAAGACCAAGAGATAAACAGGTGACACGCGAAGAAGAAATGGAAACTGATATAGTAAATGAAGTATTGAATAGGGAAGATAAGAAGAAACTTTTTATACAATTACAATTCGGCAGCGAGTTGGTGAATTTTTTGGTGGACACAGGAGCAGCATCAACACTTATTAACTTGGAAACTTATCACAGGTTAGGCTCTCCTAATTGTAAAAAAGTAGACACAAAATTGGTTAGCTTTTGCAAGAGTCCCATTAAAATCAAAGGCAAAATTTATTTAAATGCAACATACAAGAAAAAGAGGGAGAGGTTAGAACTCATAGTGGTAGATAGATACGATGTAACGAACATTCTGGGACTGGACAGCTTTTAAAAAATTAGGGTTTGAAATAGTGGATGAAATTGAGAATATATCGAAAGAGGCTCAGACAACTTTAATAGAAGAACTTAAAAAAGAATTCGATGAGGTGTTTTCACCGGGCTTAGGAAAGTGTACTTCATTTTTAGCACATATTCAGTTAAAAGAAAATTGTAAACCTAGATTCTACAAGGCTCGACCGGTGCCTTGGGCACTACGGGAAGCGGTAGAAACGGAGCTTAGAAGATTGGAACGAGAAGGTGTAATTTCACCTATTACAACCAGCCAGTGGGCCACACCCCTAGTAATTGTTAAGAAGCAAAATGGAAGCCTGAGGTTGTGTGGGGACTTTAAAAGTACAGTCAATCAACAGTTGGAGGTGGAGCAATACCCCATACCAAAACCGGAAGACCTTTTCCAGAAATTGATGGGAGGACAACAGTTTACAAAAATAGATCTTAAGGATGCATATCTACAACTACCTTTAGATGAACAGTCAAAGAAGATTCTTGTGGTTAAACACACAACTAGGCTTGTTTCAATTTAACAGACTACCGTTTGGGGTTTCCGTCGGCAGCAGCTATATTTCAACGTTGTTTGGAACAGATTACGAGACAATGTAGGGGATGCATTAACTATTTGGACGATATTGTGGTAACGGGGGCTACGCCTCAAGAACACTTAGACAATTTAAGAGGTTTGTTGGCCAAGCTAAGGGAAAGTGGATTAAAGATTAATTGGTCCAAGTGTGAATTTTTTCAAGATCAGGTAATCTTTTTAGGTCATGTGCTAGACAGGGACAGGTATAGCTCCGACGCAGAGCCATATAGAAGCAATTAAACAGCTACCTGCTCCTAAGGATATAAAGCAGTTACAAGCCTTGATTGGTAAAATAAATTATTACAATAAATTTATTAAAAGTTTTTCATCTATAGCAGCTCCATTAAATGCTTTAAAAAAGAAAGGAGTTAAGTTTGTATGGACTAAGGAGTGCCAATTAGCATTAGACAAGTTGAAAGAAGCAATCGTTGGCGCGGTGCGTTTGAATCATTTTGTACCTGGAAGAGTGACTACGATTGCCACGGATGCATCAGATTATGGGGTTGGAGCTGTTCTGTCACAGAAGGATGAAGCAGGTGTTGAAAGGCCGATAGCGTTTGCTTCAAAAACTCTTAATAAGCATCAGCAAAATTATTCTCAAATTGAAAAGGAAGCTTTAGCAATTATTTTTGGAGTCAAGAAATTTAATGACTTTGTTTATGGAGCAAGATTTCATTTAATAACCGATCACAAACCTTTGGTGCAGTTGTTTCATCCCGGCAGGAAAATTCCAGAAGGTACAGTTAAGAAGCTCCAGAGGTGGGTGTTGTTTCTCACAGATTACAATTATCAAATTCACTTTAGAAGTACCACTAGACATGCAAATGCAGATGCGTTGTCAAGACTACCATGTGGGCCCGACATAGAATTTGATGCATCAGAGGAAGCATGCTTTCAAATTGACACTGAAGAGTGGGAGACCATACAAGAATTCCCCATTAATGCAGCAACAGTTGCGGCGGCTACGGAAAAAGGACGAGGAGTTACGGAGGGTGAGAGACTTTATCCGAAAGGGGTGGCCATCGAGATTGCTCAGGAGTTACGACAAATGGTACAATAGAAGAGAGAGATTGTCAGTTAAGGCGGGGGTAAGTTTTGTTAGCATCGGATCAATATACACGCGTAGTAATCCCTCAGTCGCTTAAGAGAAGTGTCTTAAAGTTTGCTCCACGAAGGCCACTGGGGTATAGTGAAAACTAAACAATTAGCCCGCAGGTACTGTTTCTGGGAAGGAATGAGTCAAGACATACAGCAGTTAGTGAGGTGTTGTGAAAGTTGTCAAACCAATCAGAATGCACCAGGGAAAGACCTAGTATCGTGGCCCCTACCACAGGAACCATGGGAGAGAGTTCATGTAGACTATGCGGGACCTTTCTGGAACTCTATGTGGTTGATTGTGGTTGACGCCTTTTCCAAATACCCATACGTAGTTGAGATGCGATCTACAACTGCGGCAGCAACCATCGAAGCTCTGGAGAAAGTATTCGTCTCAGAGGGCCTCCCTCAGGTGTTGGTCTCCGATAACGGCACGCAGTTCACTTCATCGGACTTCGCTGAATTTTGCAGGACAAATGGAGTGCAGCACATCTGCGCTCCTCCATTTCACCCATACTCGAATGGAGAAGTAGAAAGATGTGTCCAGACATTCAAAAGAGCAATGTGCAAGGTGCGGAGCGCGGGATTAACGAAGACCAAGGCTCTTTTGCGAGTACTGGCTACTTATCGAGCACTTCCGGGAAGAGACGGCAGGAGCCCGTCGGAATTACTCCATGGTCGCCAGCACAGATCATTACTCTCATTGCTCCAATCCAGGGACCGTTTACACTTCTCAAGGGGGCACACCTAAATTCAGCGTAGGAGATAGAATATTTTGTATGGTCTTTTAAAAAAGATCCGGCGTGGATCCCGGGAGTGGTGCAGGAGGTCAAGGGATCAAGATTGTATTGGGTGAAAACGAACGATAGAGTAGTGGTCCGACATCAAGAACAGATTAGACCTAGATTCAGGGAAGCAGAGGTCGATAGTCAAAAAACGTTATCCCAGCACCAATTTCGAGATAAAGTTTTAAAAGAATTCATGGCGATGCCTAGTTCACAGGAGATCCTGCCACCGGTCAGCCCGACTACCCAACAGACTGAAGAGCTAAAGGTCTCTGCAGACGAGCAGAAAGTGGAGATCGGTGACACAAAACCTCCCCACAATACGGCACAGCAGTCGAAGAGGTTCAGGAAAAAAGTTCGTTTCGCGCCGTATCCGACGCTTTTGGGCGCGGAGGGTGCTGTAGCCGAGTCTGCTAATCATGGCAGTGGACCGCAGCAGGTTGTGGTAGACAAGCTGTATTGATCATGACGCGCCCCTTGGTCAAGATATGTGGCGGGGCGGCCGTGACAATGGTATAGGGGAGCCTTGGACACGAACAGGAGGCTCTGCACTTGTTATAGTGACGAGTAAGATAATAGATAGGAACATATAGAAGTGGAGATAGTCGTTGTATTACTAAGTATTTATTTGAATAAAAGAGTATTATAAAGTGGTAGTATTGTTTAATTGTGAGAACTTAATACATAATAAAGTATTTGCATTTTCAGTCAAAATCGAACTTGTTTCATTGATTTTGAATTCTTCCAGCCTTTCTGGGTATCAAATAAAGCCATGGACATTCACATGGTCCACAGATATTTCATTCCTTCTTTTCTTTCTGTCTTCTTTTTGGTAATTCTAGACATTTCTTTGTTAATGTAATGTCTGGTCTGTCTCCGTACGATGTACGGAGAACGATGAACAAAATGGCGTCATCCTAGGACGGAACTCTATGTAGGCCTATACTTAATGTGTATTTAATCTGTGTTACTTGGAGCCACTGATGATGGAAAAAACATTCCCGAAACACGTGTATGGTTGAGTGTTCTACACATTAAAAATTCTAGTCTACTATTGTGGTTAATAGCTCTTTTTCCTGGAAATTTTATATTTATTTGTGTTTCTTGGAAAGTGATCCAGACATTTAAACTCATCGCTTCGGCTTACTGTGCTCTAACATATGACTTCGAGCCATAAGATTGCCTAAGGTATTAGATTACACTTTATTAGTATTGATCATCTTAGTTATCAAAAAGTGAATTTATATAAATACCTCGGGTCTAATAGTGATAATCATAATCATATAGAAAAAGCAATTAAAGAAAGAATAGTAGCTGTTAGTAAAGCTAACTTTGCCAATCAAGCATTCTTTAGAAGTAAATTGATTGCAAATTGTAAATTGATTCCAAAAGTGCAAAGTGAAGACTACATGACAGTAATACGGCCGTAGTCACGTACTCAAAAGAAACGTGGGTCCTCAGAGTTGACATTCTAAGGTTAATGATTATCGAAAGAAACATTTTGAGGAGGATTTTTGGACCAATTAAACAACCTAATGGATCTTGGATAATAAAATATAATACGGAATTAAATAACTTAATACAACAAAAACTATTGTTAATCATATCAGATATTTAAGAATTAGTTGAAAGGGACAGAATGAATGATGACAGGCTAGTAAAAAAAGTTCTCGGATGGAATCCTTTTGCAACCAGAATTAAAAGAAGACCAAAGACAAGATGGAAAGATGTCATAAATTATCTCCAGACAATGACAATAAGAAACTGAACCGTGAAAGTGAACAACAGAAAGGAATGGAAGACCATAATTGAACATAACAAAATAATTTGCAAATAATGTTGAGCCTGACTAAGAAGAAGATTAGATTACACTTTTGGTTTGCACAAGACAATTTGCAGTAGTCACTATGGCCTACAGGAGGATTCAGTTGAACCGAATTGAACCAATAAAAAATTACGACTCAATTTTCGTTGCTAATTCAACAAATTGATGCAACAATTGATATATGAAAACCTTTAATTTAAATACTTTTCGTACCCTGCCTTAAAATACGATGGTTCATGTACAGATGAATTGGTTGAGCTGGAAAAATCACACCAATATATTCCTGATGATATGAGCAATAAATAATTCCTCTAGAGCAGACCTGCACAACGCCTGCTCCCGCGGGCATTCTGTACTTGGGAGCCGGTCGTCTGCCCGTGGCAGCGCCGAAAGTGCAAGTAGTGGGGAGTAGGAAGCTTTGCGAGTAGGGGAGAAGTCTGACGTATCACGACGCGGCGCGTAGATTGAATGCCATGGGCGTTCTAATTATGATCCATGCTTCAAAATTAAAAGCCCATTTGTTTAAATGGATTATGTCTAGTATTTCAAGTTACCAGGGTCATAATTCACTGTTTACGTTCTGTGCACTACTGTATATCCACCACTGTATGTATTTTCAATTTCTAATATTTGTAAAGAAAATAACATTTTCATTGTGACTCATAAGCAATATTTTAAAGCAATAGGCTTTAAAATATATGCTTATATATAAGTAAAATATTATTTAATTCTATCTAACACAAAATTGAAATTTAATAATTGATTGTTCACCTGGAATGTTATAATCTCCAAATCATAGAAAAATGAACAAAATCATGAGAGCAATCTCTCACATCAAGATCGACATAAAATAAAATATGTGGCAATTCCAAGAAGGATAATGTTTAATAGCACATTTGTGACCATTTTTCCCCATTATGAAACTGAATACAAGAGGTCAACGAGCAAACTTTTGTGACGATATGTTACGGACAATCATAAGATAATCATGGGTATATGTTAAATAGAATGCAAAGGGCTTTATATTTTTATTAGATCTCGTACACGACTCTACTCCCTTGTCAGAAATTAGAACAGAAAATAATAATTATTTTTTTAAGAACAATATGTTTTTGCTTTGAGAGAACCGTCTTATTCAATTAAACATAGTTAATAAAAATAGTTTATTGCTGTCATCAAACAAAAACAATTCAGTATCAAAATTTTGTGTTTAGCACAACACTAAATTTGTGATTACATCGTAGCAAAGTGAATGACGTTATAAGCCCTACAAGCATTTATAATACTTGGTGTCGAAATCTAATATGTATAATTCGTTGTAGTTTCGTATTTCGCCCTGTCATATCCCGAGAACAAACATTTGCAATATAATACAAAAGACAATATTACTTGAACTGTATATGACCGTCATGTTCTTGCCGATTGCTCTTTAAATTTACGCGCTATCTTTCGAATTGCGCATTCTGATTGGTGGTCCCCACTCCTAGAGTGGGTCTCATCCTCACCCTTCATCGATTTTCTCATTTGCACCCGAGTTGTCCGCACGCAGCTCCTGAGGTCAGTGAAAGTGCAAAATGCTGTGCAGGTCTGCTCTAGAGTTTTGACCTCAAAAATGTAGATTCCCATAGAAAGATTTTAAAAATAATTTTTCGATTTCATCGCAGCCTGTATATAAGCACACCGTCTTACATATTTCCAAGACTCGAAACGCTGTAACCGGCTCTGGAAGTTAGGAGAGATATTTGTAGACAATGAGTGCACCACAATTCTTACAGAAAGACTGAAATGCTAACGTTCTCACGTTGCTGGCAGGCTAAAATTAGAGGTGCTATCGCACATCCGATCGTGATACAACACTGCCGTTTTTTATATTTCAATCCGTCTATTCAGAAAGTTGTGTTTTTCTTCGTTAGTATCAGAACAAAATAGATTTTATCTTTGGCTATACTTAGAACTATTCTGAGAGTTTCAATACTATGTAGGCACAACTTTCTTGACGTTATAGAACAAAATAATAGTCAAGAAGCTGCTGTGTAGGAACGAAGCGTTTCTCATGAAAATTACATTACAAACATTTAACCAAATGTCGTTCACTTCTAGATTTCGCAAGAGCGAGTGTTTGCCACGTCCAAACTCTAGAGTGACGTGTCAAAAAGTGTTGATTTCTTCGTTCGCACCAATACGACGAGCTGTCATGAATTTTATTTTATTTTTTTGTATTATCATATTTAATAAAATGGAAACTGTTGGATATGGATTATATGCGCAATGATCAACAGTAAAATCAAGAATTTAATTTAATTACAGAATTATCCATAATATTACAATATTTTACTTACGTTAGTGAGATCATTCAATGCCTTTGCATACCTGAAACAAAACAGAAGGAGTTAGCAACAAATTGTAAATGGTACTATCTGATAAGTTTTGCAAGTTTAAAACAATGCAGAAACAACAAAGTTTTTTTATTCGCATATACTGACGTTTGGACTCTGTATCTATAGGACTATCATCTTCTAGCAACTTTCAGCAGCTACGACGGGTTAGTAGGACATAATGGTCAGTCTAGTTTTGCTTTCACACACATAATCACCTATGGAAAGGAAGTGTCACAAACGTTAATCTTTTATGTAATCTGGGTTACAAACAGTACCCAAAAAGGGAACTACCGACCAGACGCAACAGAAAATTAAAATACTTTAAAGAACGATTAAAATGTGCGTATAGATTTTATAAGAACAATATTTTATTTATAAAACATCCAATGAAGAAAATGCATCAGATAAAACCTTAGATTTGTACGGCTCTTTATACACGGCTGAAATCATTACATGTACACGTTACTTAGATACCCCATTGTCTTGTAAACATCGGATATCTCTTCTCCGCACGTTGACTATACTTCACTAATCTTGGGATTTTAGGTAGTTATTGGATTTGTGTTCATTTGTAAATTTTCCACAAGAGTTTTTCTGTACTTTTTCGAAGATATCGCACATACCAAGAGATTACGCCTATTGTTCTCTCAGGTCACATTTGAGAACCACCATGTCGCGTTTATTTGCAGCAAAAGTCGAGTTCTTTCAACGGGTTCATGGCATTTCGAAATACTCGACCTGTTTCAAAAAATGCATGAACATCGTAGTACCCTACGTTTTATGAAGTAAAATTCCAATATCTTCTCAGCACCGAACACTGCATGTTAGAAAGGTGAAAAGTAAACCGCTACTCACGTAAAGTTCAAACGTTACACGCCGGCCAGGCTGTATCCGGACGTGTCAAAACCAGCATATTTGCGAAGCGCAAGTAAAAAGCGCCGGGTTGACAGGGCCTCGCCCTGCAGCCCGCGTGCACGTAGCGCGGGCACCGAGGCGTTCGCCGAGGGCTGACTGACGTCAGCGGCGAGGCCTACGCGGGAGGCGTGGGGTGAGTGCGCAGGCAGGCACGCCGCTCATTCAGGGGCGAGGGCTCGGGGATGGGGGCGGAGTGGGGCAGAAAGAGGGGACGTAGGGGTCGAAGGCGGTCGCTTAGGTGAAGGTGGTTGCGGGGTGGAAGAGGATTCGGTCACATCAGAGACAGAGAGTTGGTGAGGACTGTGGAACCAAGGGGGTGGACGGGAATGAAAGTGTGGTAGGGAGTAGAGGCGCGGTGGAAGGTGGGAGAGTGTGGCCGAGTGAGAGAGAGGGCATTTGGTGAACGGAGAGGACGTGAGGATCTGGGAGGTTGGGGGCAGGGAAGGGGGTTGAGGAAGAGATGGAGGTGGAGGGAGAGGCGAGGTGCAAGGGGTGGGCGGGGGCAGAGGGAGGTAAGCTTTTGGCCAGCTAGAGTAAGGTAAACTAGAGTTCCTTGTGGGAGGAATAGGTGACAGTGGTGGTGGAGTCAGGGTGATCATCGAAGGCAGAGGCGGCGCGGGCATAAGTGGAGGAGAGTAGAAGTGGCGGGAAGCCGATTTGTGAGGGCAGAAACATATGGTTGGAGGCGGAGGCGGGAGCCAACGTTGAGAGATGGAGAGGGAGATCAGGAGGCGCAGGTGCAGGCGGAACGGGATCGTGAGAAAAATCGATGGACAGCGGAAATGGACGGACATTTCTTGGGCACAGAGGACGTGCGGATCGGAGTGGGGGTGGAGGCTGGGGACAGGGGAATTGGCGAGGGGAAGTTGAGCGGGAACGAATGTTGAGGCTGAAGGGAGGACGTTAGAAGAGGAAGGCTGAGCGAGGCGGAGTAAGTGGTGGGGCAGGAGTAGAGGTGAATGAAGGGATCCGGGGATAGTGATGGAGGCGGGGAGATCGGAAGCGGACGGGCGTTCGCTGAGCGCAGAGGTCGAGGGGACGCAACGGAGGCGGTGGGGGCGGGTATGGGGGTGGGGGCGTGCATGTCATGCGGTCGGGTCTTTGAGGCGCGCGCGGGGCAACGCGGGTCCGCCCTTTTTGTGCGAACGCGCGCACCGCTTCACGGCCAGCGACAGCAAACGAGGCTGCCGGTCACACCATGACCAACACAAGCTTTTAAAAATTGTCAATGAAATGATGATCAAACCTCGGTGAAATCATTCCAGTTTCTTGATTACCTTAAAAATATGAACGAAATTTATTTATGAATGTATGGGGACCTTTCACCTTTGCGGCCCGAATCGATCTCATTCGCCATCCCTCTCCTATCGCCATAGTACTTTCCCGGGAACACTGGGTGACCTTACACTCATCTCGGCGTCATCCCCTACTGCGAGATAATTTTGTCTTCAGGTCCTTAGCAGCGGGTTTCGCTTGTCTTTAAGACATATAGGCCAGGTCAGCTAATCTGACTGCATTCTTAACCTAAAAGGGAAGAATGATATTTATACATTATTGGAGATTGCGGAAGAGGAGCGTAGACCTAATAAATTGTTACCATTCCACAAACATAATGATATCCCACCCCCACTTTATGAGAGATGTGAACTCAAGCCCTTAGTATATCGGCCACTGTCTTTCCAATTGCTCAACTCATGTGGCTCGTTTAATACTCGTTCACATGGTGCAACACTTGCGCCATTCTCTGCTGAAACACCATTATATCGCACTTATTTGTAATGGCGGCTAATTGCACATAAAAGTCAGTGAACTGACATCTGGGTTGGACGAAACTTGATCAAAGTCCATACAAGCAAATTGGAGTTCTCTATGACGAATCGATACACCATCAGAGAGATGAGCAACATGCACTGTGCAGAAATTATCCGCATATACGGGTTTTATATGAAGACCATTTTAAATTTTAGGACAGGACTTGAACACGCTCGGTATTTCCACATTAGTTATTTTAATCCAATGTGATTCGGAATGATGTGTACAATACTCACCGAGAGTGATTTCAATAGAAAGAAAATGACATTACTAAAGTCATTGCAAATAGAATAATAGTAATTGACGAGCTCAGACAAAAGTATCAGAATCAGAAATCAAGTATCACAATAAAAAGTATCAGAAAACAATGGAGATTGAGATCTCATTGCATTACAGAAGAAACGATGTAGTTTAACGGAATTAATTAGCTGCTAACAAGGCTATGATCGTAATGGCGTTGGTCAGTCAAGCTCACATTATCAAAGGACACATGAAGGTCTCTCTCTCAACGTTAAGCACGAAGGATAATTTTTACAGAACAATTTCGACAGTTTAAAAGACGAATCTAGAATCACTGAACACACATAACACTTCTCTAGAAGAAAATAATCTATTACTAAAAAGCTGTGAAGAATGTTGTAAACAATTTGTTACTGAACGCTCCTCTTAGGAAAACTATTAAACAATTAGAACATCTTTTGATCAACTCTCCTCACATCACAGGCAAATAAGGCCTGAAATTTGTTTATATACACTTTTCCAGAACAGAACTTCGAGAAGCCTATTTATTGAGGGATCTGAACCTAGGACCTGTGGAACATAAGCCTTCGAGGTCTATTGGTCGTCCGGGGTTGGACGGCTTTGTGATGGTCACAAGAGGCGTCTACGCGGAGCGCTTCAGGCGAGTCGCCAGTGACCTGTTTCAATGCTCGCATTTAAGCACATCAGCCGGTATTAATTAACAGCGCATAGGCAGATTATAGGAGACAGGCGAGCGGGTGGGCCACTTCCTGGGCCCGTAACGTCCACTCGGCTTTGTGCTCATGTCATTTATCTCATCACCCTTACTGGACACATCGGGTACCCACGAAGCGTTAAAAACTGCTCCAGCTCTTCCCAATATCAGCTCGTGCTAATTATTTCTAACGGGTATCTACATTAAAGGAAAACATAAATACAATTTACATTGTTCATTTACTGAATAATTCAAGTAATATGAACACTAGTCTTAAAGTATATCGTTAACAGTATTTGATATTGTGATATGAAACTGTTACGAAAAATTGTCTTGTATATTAGAAAGGCATTACTGGCGAAACAACTTTGAAATATACACAAGATGAAGATTTCATTCTTGAATTATTGAGAACATATATATTTTTAATGAGATAATATCTCACTCAAATAAAACTAGGAGTATCACAACAGCAATACTTTCTTGAATTATTGGTAACTTTTACAAATTTCTAAAATTAAGAGAGATAAACGAAAATATGATTTCCAATTTTATAAGTGTACTTTGTTTCCAAGAAAAGAAATTTAAGAAAAAAATTAGAAACTTTTGACAAAGCCTTGTTTTTAAAATTGTAGTTATTTAATTACGCAAAACTTAGACATAGTTTTAAAATATATACATGATCTCATATAAAGATATAATGCTGAAGAGCAGATTTCATGAAGAAAAATCTCTGCTTTCAATATGAAAATTACCTGAGGTTGCAGAAAACATTGTAACTTTTGGAATTTTTAAAATTTCACGAAGTTAAAACAACAGTCACATATGTCTGTTATAAGCGTACTTTACTGTGTCTAAAACAAAGAAAAAATGAGTCATATTTAAGAATATTTTTAAAATGTCTTTCAAGCTTGTTGAATAGTCCCTACCTACAGTGTAGCTTTCTGCAGACGGGCGGACGGACAGACGGATGGACGGACACTTTGCTATAAACCAATTTTCGCTATCGAGGACAAATAAAAGTGGATTCTCACTCTACGTCCAGAATTGCTGAACTCTCACAATACTTCACTGGACAAACGTGCTTGTACACATATGTCTGTAATGACTGTAACACATACTTCACTAGGTCTATACGTGTTAGAGGAAGTAATTTGGTGCATGTGGAAACAAGAATTATCCACTTTTTCATTTCAGAACCTCACAAGACGAGTGTTTTTTCAAAAATAGTGGGGTCTTTGCTGTTGCATTTCAGTAAGTTCTCAATGTTACAAGTAGTATGGGAGAAAGTAGTACAGTTTACCGTAGCACAGAAGAAGAGCTCAGAATTGTTTCATTTTTATTACATTTCATCTCAAATTTCTCCTAATTAAAATTTCACAAAATAGGATTGAAAATAACGCAATTCAAATTGCACATTTCAAACATCTGCCTCCAGTACAAAAAACACTCAAAACCAGCTCCGAGGTCCTGATTAAGAAACGCAAAAACGTACATGATATTGCTGGAACTTAACAAATCTCGTCGAAAACCAAGCACCTAACCGTATCCTCAGCATACGTTCAACGAATGGGAAATTAATTTCTGCGTTGGGGAAGGCAGCGTGCGTGGGCGAGCGCACCCGAACGCGGCGCAGCGCCGCAGCAGCGCTCGCCTCGCGGAGCGAGAGCGCGCTGCACGCGGTAATTACGTCACGCTCGCGCCCAGGGGCTCCGAGTTCTTTGAATCGCTCTGGTTCATCTTGCGATCATTTCTGCTCCACTGATTAGAAAATACCCCGCGTGGAAAACGTCAAACAGGCAGCGACCATTGAAAATATTAATTTCAACTCCCTTGCCTCCTTTTTATGACGCACCCGCCCTTCAAGTTTTCTCTTTTGGCGCAAAGTACGGAGCGAAAAAAAATTCCATACCGTTGAGCTAATAGAAAATTAATGTAACACTTTGAAGACTTCTCACCCCGTACTCCGTAAATTTGCGGCGAAGCGAGAAATAACAAGAAAAACCTTTCGAGGTTCGTGTACATATCTTGAATTATGAAATGTTTTAGAATTTCTTCACGGGTCAAGAGACGAATTGAAAGTTCTACGTACTGCTAACAGTGTACAGAAACAGATATTGAGGTTCCTGTGAATAAACTTCGAAAAGGGTTATGAGAACACAGGAGCATTGTGGTGGTTCTCTTCGAAATTTATCTCACAAGTAAGCTGCCATCTGCACGTTCAGCTTGGATAAACACTATACGTAGAAATTTCAAGACAATTGAGAACTTTCAATTGAGAACTTATTCCAAATAATCAAATACTCCAAGAAATCAAATGTCCTAAATTACAGGCTATCGAATTAACCTCTCATCAAAATTTGTCTCTCTAAAATTCTTCCCAGACACCTCCATTTGACTATTAATAGCCATTAAATCGCGTTTCTCACCCTACTGTTTTCTACCAATAATGTAAACTAATAAAAGTTGTACGAATTTCAATATCTGCATCTGAGTTTTTAAAACAGAAGGTATGCGCCCCCCCATTTTACTGTCGCCCTCCCCCATTTGCTTCTTCTTGGCAGTTCAATTCCAATAAACACAATAGAACGAACGAAAATTTTATTTTATTTAATTAATGTCCAATGACTTATTATGTCCTAATACTTGGTATACAAAATCTCGCTCTAATTACACAATAACGAGACATAATTAAATTTGATTCACGATTAACATCACTAAAGAATGAGCTGCAGTCATCTAATACGAAAAGCATACAATGAAATTACAAAAATAGATTCTTCCCTGTACATTTTACATCAATGTAAACTAAACCACTGTTTTTAATGACACATGCTGTAAATATTATGTTCTAAAACTTTTTTGTAGAGTTAGTTTCATATAGAAAGAAAAGAAAGAATAGAAATAAAATAGTTCATTACTGAGTGCAATCTTGATATATTTTAATGCTCAAATAACTTTGTTTACATTATTGCTATGAAAACGATTTTTGTGGAAGATATCAAGTACCACAAATTAACAAAGCACGTTAAATATGTGTGCATAAAATGTCAATATTAGTTACTATATATTATTGGTTTCATCAAATTATTATGTCACAAAAGCCAAACATCTTTACAATTGGTATGGCCAAGTCTTCCCACTTTTTGAGACAAAGGCTTGGGGCAGGACAGCTAAAGTACGTAGACACTAAAGCTTAGGCTTTAAAACTCACGAAAGACGTGATTGTTTCGAGTTGCATTTCAGGCGTTGGGGACATACTCTTGAGCAATACTCGTGCATTACATTTACCTCACCGTATTTTAATTATCCCTGGATCCCACACCCAGAACAATGGTACAAGCACCGAGATGCGGCAAAGTAATACCATGGGCAATTATGTAAAGTTCAGGACCGAGGCAGAGGAGAGACACCGAGAACCCTATTAGTCTTTTAGACGTCTAAGAGCATAAGAAAAAAATTAGTATGACATAGTCTGTGCCTATGTGTAGCTCCATTAGTTATTATTGGTGTGGTTACTCCAAAATGTAAGGAATATTTTATCAACCCTTAAAAGAATTAATATGATAACAAATTATTAATAATGCAATTAAGATGAAAATACTATCCATTTCCAGCACTACGAATAAGGCATTTTTACTTCTCCTAAAAAAAAATTCCCAGATTAATAAGATCGCCGTACGGTAATACGACAAAGAAATCCTTCTTGCTTTATAGACCACGTAATAATAACCAATGTTTTCTGTGAAGGGACATATGTGACAACTTTTCTAACAAAAACTTTACACTCACATGTTTTCTCGAAGACAATGAGTCAAATCCTTTCAGTAGATTGATTACAATTCACACAATGAAATAATGAACAAATAGCGGACAATTCGCGTTCAATCTATTATTTTATGATTTTATTAAAAATGGTTTTATTCTACAAAACCGGTTAATAAGAGCAAACTATAAAACATCTGGAGCCTTTTTCATTTCATTTAAATAAAAAAATATGCAATTTGGTTTAGTGGAATTCTCCATATTCCAGAAAACGTTGAAAATGTTGTAGGGAATGTAGTATGTAAAGTACTCCCCAAAATTATAATATCCTAATGATTAGAGACCGAAAAAATATGTAGTATAAAACGTCAAAATATGTACATAAATATGTAAGGAAAATAGTAAGAATATGTAATAAATATGTAAAATCGAATATAATATGTAATATTAAAATACACTAATAATAAAATACATTTACGTTATAGGAAATTAAATTTATAAAAACTGCTCACATCACATCATACAACTTTCTCGTCAGTAGTAAAAGCTTTATCTATTGTAATTCAGGACCATAGTTTAGCAGCTGGACTAAACGCAATAGAAGCCATCGCACAAACTGGCGACATCTACAACCAGCAAACATACACTGCAGCATCTTCATCGAAGTTTTACACGTTAGTGATCGCAAATTTTTCTCCAAAATTAGGGTTACAGATCACAAAATGCGGCGTCAATAATGCTTTGGACACCCAGATTTCCCCAATAATGTAGGGAAAATGCTGATATTTTAAACAAATACATCTTTTCATAAAAAATATGGAATTAAAAAGACGAAAATTGATAAAATAAAAAAATATATTGTGAAAACAGCTAAATATGTAAAATATGTAATATAGTAGTAAATATGTAAAAATATGTAACGAAAAAATTGGATATTGTGTTAGGAGGGCTATGATTCGCCAAGATTACAATTTTGAGAACGGTAAGTAGAAAGACAAAAAAAATGTAATTACATAAAAATCCGGTCCCTACTAATGATATTCGAAACGGTCCAAATAAATTTTTCTCTTGATGTAGTATTTATTAAGATTCAGCGCAATAGCTTTTAATTTGAGAGAGTTAGGCATGACACATTTCTCTACACGGATAACCATCCATATACACAAACCAATTTTCAGGTACCAAATTGCTTCTATCTCTTCTCCAGCTGCACCAAACTTTACCATCTTTGAAACAGCTCTAATATGTCTTACTCCTGATGTGTGTGCAAAGTTAAAGCAGAAAAGAACCTTAAATACGAATTTTAATACCGATATTCGAGATCATATTATTGATGTGAGGTGCCAATACTTTTTTCTCCCTAGGGAGAAAAGTTGAAAATAATGCATGCAACTCGTACGATAGTTTCTTTGACGTATTCATTTCAAAATGACTCTCCTAAGCCCTTTCGTCAGAATCGAGTTCGTTCGTACACCAAAAAACTATTTTTCTTTACTAGTCACGTAAATAACCATTTTGTTATAAAGATGAGTGAAACAGCCACAACAAATGCTTTATTAATATTACTGTTTGTTAAAAACTTCGAGTAAATAATTTAATGGAAATGAAATAAGCCCATCCAAACTCGCAAACTCATGAGTGACCCACAAATACGGTCTTCAAACAAACCCTGCTAACTTTAGCTTTCCTGTTTCTTTTAACTTTTATATCGAGCTTTAAATGAGTTTTATTTAAAACGCAATTAGCAGAACAGACACTAATTAATTAAAGAAAGGGTGTTCTCTTTGTATCAAAGACATGAAAACTTTTAATTCATTTATGAGGTACATCTCAACCCGAAACAAGAATTATTTATTTAGAAATTAACTCCATTTTATTCTAAAATTCCTCTTAATTATATCGAATATTTAGTTTTCTTGTATGTATTCTTGATTTTGGGTTTCAAATAGATGTTAAAACAGTTAATACGATTTAATATTTGTTCCGAAGAAATTATTCTCAATTTTCTGCCTCGTTGTCGCTAATGTCAATAGTATTTTCAATCAAATATTTTATATACATTTCCTCTAGAAGATTGGATGTAAAACGTTGTGAATAGGGTAAATATTCGGAAGCTGAATTCAAAAGGCACTTTCAAGTTTAACTTAATTTATCAATTAGTAAAACAAAATGAAAGATACAGATATTCTTTACGAAAAACATATGTTAAACTACGAAATTACTTTGTGAAAAGAATGAACGAGGGAAGGATATAATAAATATACAAATATTATAAATTAAATTGTGTTGCATTATTCATTACAATGATTGGTTAATATGTCAATTTGATATCGTATCGCCATTTTGACGGATTACGCCTGATGAATATACATGGGTGAGCTAGCCCGGCGCACTGATTTTTGTTCGTATTGCGCAGCACCAGTTTGTCACAACACAGACACTTTGTTTAAAAACGAGACCAGAGGCTGGTAGCCATATTGCATGGAGAGCGAGAAGTATTGTGAAACATTTTGAAAGTGACAATTTTCAACGGTAGCCAACCAAAAACAACACGATAACGGTGTAATTGAAATAAAAGATGCAATATTTAAAAAAAATGTTTCATATATCTGTTTCCATGACTTGTAACATTATAATGTTGGTAGCTGGCTGCATTTAAAATTCCCGCTAATTTTGTGACGCAAATTGAATCCTAAAGGTCATTGGCTGAAGTCGAATATAATGCGCAGTTTGCTCTCCCATGTCTTTTTATCATGGGTTACCCATTGTACATCAAATTTTGAAACAACTGGTCAGCCTCAGTTACTTAACCCTTAACTGGTCTGGTGAAAAATAATTACTCTCCTTGTCTGCTGGGGTCCAGCAGACCTTATTTTATAAAATGAAGTTTTATTAAGAACTTGAAATTTTATTTTATAAAATTTTATTTATAAAATTTCACAAATATGATCATTTACATTGTAATGAGTAATATTTGCTACACTTAAACAATATTTTCACAAATAAATTTTGCATGACCAGTAGAAATATACTTGGCGCAGTTGAATCATACAATTTTTCTTTTCCTATTTGCTGTTCTAGGGCGCACTTTACAACTGGCGTTTTCGTGCTTGAGTGTGTCCCCAAAGATTCATTTCAAGCTGTTTGCCTCCGAATTTCATTATAATTTCTTGCATTTCACGTGGCAAAGGACGGACACTACGGCGTGAAATGCGTAGATGTACAAGTGCACGCCCAACTTCCATCAAAGGCTTTCTATTCGATTTTTTCCCGAAATTTTTATTGCAGTACTTGAAAATACTAGTGTTTACAACAGCTGTGTTAAGAATTGCATAAAATATCACCATTGGCCACCGCCAGCCACCGCCACCGCTACTGAGTTCGCCGAGAACAGAGTAGTTGGTACAAAGTTGGTCAAGTGTATCTAAGCCCGCTTTGACGTTGTAATAATTGATCATATTGGGCATTTTGTTTTGTGGATCAACTTTTTGGGCATTATATACTGTAAATAAGAGAACAACAGACTGATCCACAGAAAAATATCTACAGAGAACGTAAATAAGAAACAAAAAGGGAAAAAATATAATATTGAAATTTAATGACAATCCGTGTCTGGTGGGGTCCATACAGTCATAATGATCAATAAAATACAATTACGTTGTTATTTTAGACACAAAGGACTCACAGGATCATCTGTTGGGGTCCTTGAACGAGGATTACAAGGAATCACAGACTAATATATCGGTGATTTTAGTTACTAACTTGAGTTTATGATAGCCTGAGGTCCCAGGGACCCCACCAGTCAAGTTATGGGTTAACGAGAAAACACGTTGTCCAACATGTTAGATTTTTTTTTGTTATTTAAGATTCCATCAACTACTAGGTCATTAGCGACCGCTATTGGATGTAATTTTATGGTATGAGGATGAACCGATATGATGATAGGGTGTGAAAGGACTAACACATACAACCATGCCCGAGGCGGGACTCGAACCCACGACCTCACGGTCCAAGATCACTGCAGCACTACTGGCTTAGTGATCCTGGCCACGGGGCCAACATGCTAGGTTTTTAAGCCTTTCATCTTTAAAGGAATACTCGGAAACTGCAGAAAAACAGATTCATTATGGAAATGAGCGAGCGAACGTCCACGGCATCGTCTACTTTAGCGGCCGCTCCCCTTTCCTTCCGCAAGCCGTGAATGAAGGAGCGGGGGCGGGGCGCGGGGGCGGGGCGCGGGGGCGGGGCGCGGGGGCGGGGCGCGGGGGCGGGGCGCGGGGGCGTCGCGAGCCGCTAAGCTCCGCGGGAGCTGCAATCCCAGATGAGCTTCGGCTCCCGTTATTTCCCCTCCGTTGCGAATCCGTTTTCATTCGACCTCGTGTAATCCACTCGGGCAGACGCAAATTCCATCTCAGAGGCCGAAGGCATCCGACTTGCGCTTGAAAGGTGTCACGTTCCTCTGGAAGTCTTAGCGGTTGAATGAAAGCAAATTTAAAGTACGGAGGACTTGCGTTCAATCGCCACCATTATCTCCTGGAATAAGGTCTGTCAGTTTAGATGGACAGGTAGTTTTTCATTCTAGTAATAGTGGTTTTCTCGGTGCCTACGAAAATATCACAAACTAATTTCAAAAAGATCAAAGGAATTTAGTACTCGCAGTAGGTTATTCCGTCATAGCGAAAGATGGTATTTGAATTCCTAATGAAATAATTAATTATGAAGTGAAGCTGTCGATATTTTGACTATGGACTTAATATAATACAGTGAATGGTGAGACGTTCACTTTCTTTCCAGAATTGCCAAAATATGGATAAAATTTAAGCAATATTTAATTCCTATAATTTAATCACATTGTTTTAATCTACATTTTTCATTGTTTCATTTAATATACTTTGTTCTGTAGTTCGTTCAACTAGTGAAAACTAGAAATCCGAATTATGAGCAAAGGTCATTAATTTCAAACTAAGTGCTGTCACTTCTCCCACAGATATTTTATTATGGTTGAAATCCAAAGATATGAAACATGATCTCAATTTTTTCAAAAGTAAAGATAGCAGCTTCAATCAATTTTTAAAAAGTAAAGATAGAAGCCTTAGAAGTTTCATATCACGGACAATTTATCATAGTTTCGGATTCCCAGAATTTTGTGTGATTGTGGATGGCCGATGTCGTGTGGTGTACGTTCTTTTTCTTTGATCTGTATCTTTTTAAAAATTATTATTTTGCACTTGCTGAATGCAATTGACAGTTGAAGTGATTCATGGTTTTAATTGCATCATAAATTGTGTAATGTTTGTCAACAATAAAGAATTATTATGTGTTATTAACGTTTTACATACGCATTTTTATAAAATACAGAATAAGTTATTTGAGGTGAAAAATACATCACCGTCTTTTCGCTTATACGAACTTGTTGTTTATGTTGTTAATGTTTGTAAGTTATTTTGATATAAAAGACATCTTTACTGCACAACAATTTCTTAAAGATTTCTCTTCCATAAATTAGAAAATTTTTTCAATACATTAAATCGAAGTTCTGACAATATTTCTGAGGACTGGTGAAAAACAATACTTTTTCGGATTCAAAAGAAAAAAAATGAATTGACGAAACAGGGTTGCGTATTTTGACAGTACATTGAGAGTGACCTATTTTTCTGAAGCCAAAAACTGTTAAGAAATAATTTATTACTAATATAGTAAAGAACTCGCTGGTGTTCTTTTACTATCTGAAATTACTCACCATATAATAATGTTTTGTATAAAACACGGCGATTCGAAATAATGCTGCAGACAACATTTACGTATTATTGCTCATAAAATACTGATTACATAACAGCGATTTTCTTTTGCTTTCCATCTCGCCAAATTCATGAAGAAAAAACATTCATGTCTTACACGTGGTTAAAACTAGCAAAGCACATAGCTTCAGTCGATGCAGATATCTGCTCTTTTTTTATCGGTAAGCGAGTAATACACGAGTAATTATTAAATATACAAATTCATATCTTTATTGAGCTTAGAATCCTACCATTTCTTTTGTGACTTATTTTCTTATGAGTTTTTGCCTCTAGTGGCATGGATAAGAGCAAGATGCTGCATACTTTCAAAAAGACAAGAAAACGACGTAATTTATCTCCTGGAGAGAAAAATGAAAGGAATGGCCATCAGCGAGTTGTGCAAATATATCATGGCATGCAGAGGTTCAAAAACAAAAACTAGAGAGATTAGGAACTACTTTTTGTACATTTTATGTAACATTTTGTACGATTGTTACTTGACGTACTTCCTAAAAATAATGATCAATTTCGCCAGGGTGTCATATAATGTCATGTAATACAATGAAATTTGTTATTTATCCACGCTTTCTTTTAAATGAATCAAAATGTCAAATGTCAAAATGAATCATCATGTAAATTTCAAAACAGTATTTTATTCAATCCTGTCAAGATGTCAATTTTGCCATTTTACCGTAGTCGAATCTATGATTTTTTATCTACAAATTTTCTTAAGCTTTCAGAAAATCTATTTTTTTCTTTTTAGTGTATCACAGGGTTTCCCATCCGTTACATATAGATGAATTGAGCTGCACTTGGAGAAAATTTATGGGCAGGCCATTGACTTCACAGGCCGTTTATTCAACGAAGGTGATTTACTCGAGTTACTGCAGTGAATTCTGGCAACTGAACATCAGGAAGCTCCACAATTTGAAAGGACCGGGGGAAGATGAGTGAAGGAGCAAGCCCAACCCCAAAGATTTCTACCAAGTAGTAGTAGAGGAAGTTGGCCTCAAATAAATGCTTTTCCGTAGCCCATATATCTACGTCCCCATTATCATTCGCCATTATTTATTTGAAGTCAATATACTACTCGTAATATTATTTTCCCCAAAGAACTCTATTCATCACACATCTGACGCTCTTCCTAAACGTTGGTCCTACGATCTGGAGGACAATAATAATTGTTGATATGTGAATAATAAAATAACTATAAAAAATTTATTTCAACGTGAATGTTTATTGAAAGTATTAGAAATTGACAAACGACTACAATGATGATAACTAGCGAAGCATTTTTCTTGAAAAAATTCTTCGTAAAAATGAATAATAAATATCAACGTTTTATACAATTAGAAATTACTCAGTTATTTGGTGAAAATAACAAAACTTTTTGAATTACAGAAACACAAATAAAATATAAATAATTCTCTATCGAAAAATAAAATTATCTAATTTTTAATAAGAATATTATAGTTGAATACATAAGTGTCAACAACTGAATACCTATAACTATCACATTTTCCCGAGCTTTTGAACAGAGGTGTAGCAAGTTCCATGCATTACGAAGAAACTATTCAATCGTTTTATGAGTCGAGGTCAATTTCATCGCACGAATCTTCATCCCCGCGAACGCATGATCTTCAGTGTTATAGAGAAGCAGGCGCAAGGCAAGGGTATCTGCTAGGGCCCAGACGGCGGGCGGCGCCGTGGCTGCGCACCCTGGCGGTATCGGGTGTCGGTGGTCGGGAACTGATATGGGTCTCTGCCGGGGGCCACAAGCCCTCACCCCCTCCCTAACATCCTCCTTCTCCCCACACTGAGGCGGGTTGACGGCCGGGCGAGCGGGCTGGCGGACGGACGGACGGCTAAGCGGTGGTGCTGGCGGGGACGGGGTGGCTGGCGGACGGCTGGAAGCTGACGGACGGGCAGCGTCTGCAGGCGAGCGGCGGACAGGCAGCGCGGACACTGAGTAGGGGGGCAGGGGCGCCTGAGAATGCTCATGCCAGCGCACGTCACTCGCCCCTGCAGACGCTTCTCATTCTCGGGTTTACAGATTATTAGTTACACACTATCGAACTGTCATGAATGACATGTTTATAAGAAGCAAAACGGGGACCGAACGTAAAAACTGTAGACATTTTATCTTCTTGTGGCTTTAGGAAATTATTCTCATTTCCAACTACAGTTAGTAACAGTCTTGTTTGTACAGTCCATAATTTTAAGTGGAAAATTAATACTAATGGAAAATAAATTACAAGATACGTGAATAATTCCAGTTAAATAAAATGTAACTTTGTACACCTAGACGAAACGGCCTTGAATTTGAAGTTCACCAGCATATTTTGTTGCTTGGAAACCTGTCTAGCGGCAAGTTACCGAGCGAATAAATGTGCTGGTGATTTTCAAATTCAAGGCTATTTCTTCTAGGGGTACAAAATTACATTTGATTTAACTGGAATTATTCAATTATCTTGTAATACATTTTTCATTATATTAATTTTCCACTTAAATGAATGTTTTTCGAGCAAATTATGCACTGTACAAACAAGACTGTAACCAACTGTATGTGCTATGTAATTAATAAAATGATTTCATAAGTTTCTTAGACAAGCAGCGATCCTGTGCAGCTGCTACCTTTAAGCGTCGATGGGCTAAGAGGCAAGCCGTATCCTCTGTTGTCCCCACACCAGCTCCCTTCTCGTCAACTTCGTCACGTCAGTTGCTCATCACCCAACCATCCAAGAGATTTTTCTGCCGCCCACATCATCTTGCTTTTTTATGAAGACTTCAGATCTTCGACTTATCTTCAACTGATGTACACAGACCTCATTACGTCTTTCCCAATTCAGATGGTAATTTATTTTTGTAACTATTTGCAGTGGGTAAAAAAGAAGAGTGTCAATCTGCGCCTGCGCGAGCTACTTGCCCGCCTAGGAAGCCCGGCGCTTCTGCAAGCACGGGTAACTTCCACTAACCTCGCTCTTGCTTCCTCTCCAAATTGAGATAAGAGTGTACAAACGCAAACTATACGGAGAACAGTAAGCGCGAAGCACCATTAAAATATCACGACGTTTCCTTCATACGAAAACATGTTTGCCGGTGATTTTCTATCAAACAACCGTGATGTAAATAATATTTACATACTTTATCACTTACTCTATTTCATGCTATTTTGTTATTTACTGTCATGTAAAATCATTTTGCCAAGGGATAGGAATATGTTTAAATGGAAAATTCTTTGCCTCTTTTCGTTTTGTTTAAAGTTTTATTAAGTGATTCTTTTTTTTGTTGTATATAGTAATAATGTAAAATAGGTGAAAATAATGTAAATATAATGTGGCCTCTCCCTCTTCTCGCACCGCGAAGGCAACCTTTCCCGAAGGCGACAGTTTCAAGGGCTACTACAAAAAAATATTTTTAACACGTTTAATTTAAAATAACATATCAGAAAGTATAATTTTATGCTCAAAATACTATCAGTACATTAATATATGTAACATCATTGTGTTTACCTTTTTATGATATATCTATAGGTAATTAGAAAATTACACGTTTCCATTGAAAAAGATTATTAAATTTCTTGAAAACTAAAAATATTTCAAACAATACGTACAGCGTATTAAATCCCCAAAGAACTTGTAAATTACTTGATTACTATTGCTGAGTACATTACTTGTACATTATTTGACATTACAACTTCAAAAAAACTGTGCGGCATATTACTTAACCCATTACTCTGCATTGTTGAGCTCAAACTGTATTTAAACCGTTTAGAAGTTATGGGGTGGCTCGTAGTTGTTGGGACACCTATATAATGGTGATACTGTAAATTGCGTGTTGGGAGATTCACATTAGGATGTCTCACATGTGATATTAAAGAGAAGTGATGATGCAAAAACGTCAATAATTCAACTGACAAATTTGTTCATTGGATCAAAATGCTTTGTTGTATTCTTGCACACCAGCGTCAGACTCGATGTTTTGGATTATCAGTTAATAAATACATATGTGCATCCTCACAAATGTCTGTTCTATTACTTGCTTAAGCAACAAACAAATTTGAAGAAATTTATGAGTAAAAGAACAGTTCAGTTAAAAAATAGTCGGATAAATATTTTGTCGAAATGACTAACAGGGAAGTTGGGAAGGTTCAGTTCTAAGAAAAATTGTAAATTGATAAAAAAGCCGTATGAATCGTTTTATTCTCCACCGTTCCGTTCCAGATGAAAGGAAAACTGAATATCTTTTAACATCGCCTTTCTCACGTATCTAATCTTCAGCAACAGATTTGGAATCGACTAATGAGGCATGATGTTTTTAACACATCCATGTATCCATTTTATTTCTCTATCTCCATTTATCGTTCACAACTTTTCCGTCAATTCTTTCCCTTACATGTTTTTTAAACAATTACTCCATGTTCAAATATCGACATTTAGTGATGCGTCTCTACAATAAAAATATTGTTACTTTTATCTTTAGACTTACCCCGACAAATCTAATATTTTTATGGGCTTTCTTAAAATACAATCCCAATTAAGTTGTATTTTTAAATAATATAGAAATACGATTAAACAAATAATCAGATTTAGAAAACGAATTCAGCAAAGAAGAATATAATACAATAATATAATAATTTTCTAATTTTTAATAAAGAATAGAACATTGGTAGCACGGAGGCAGCAGTGGCCTTTGTAGATAAAAAAACATTTTCCGCTAAGCCACATTCACCCTAGGCTCCCTCCTTCCCATTAACACGGCCAGACCCTCCCAAAGAGCGCGTACGCCGTGCGATGCGAATATTTCTGCCCTTTGCGTGCTCCAATTACCGCCGCCACCTTTGAGGCCGCGCGCGGTGCGTTGCAAATGGGGCGTGCGCGAGGGGCCGCGGCGTCACACACGGGCGGCCCCGCACACGCGCACGACCCCGCGAAACGCATCATTACCTACCTTGCGCCCACCACTTCCGCCCCCTCGCGCCAGTTGCAGCTGTCTCCTCCCGGCCGCTTCCCGCCCTTTCGTAATGCGCGCGTGCTAATTTCCAATGCGCCCAGAAATTGAAAAAAAAAGTGCAAACTCCGCCAATGAGAGTGGTGTCTATGGTTTCGTTACGTACTTAGGCACTCGGGAAAATACCAAAAAAATTAAGTTTCGATTTTGACCACGGTGGAAGATATAAAGGTGTGTTAACTAGCCGCCTTTGGGGCAAATTTTCTGAAGCTAGTTTGAGGCTAGTTCCTCGCTTGTCCGTGCGGTGCTCAGGATTGGTTAGGGTCATGGTGTAAGAAATACATCTTAAGCTGACATCTTAAACTGTGGACATTAAACAGTTTTACAAAACATTTCCTACTCATTTTCGTAACTGTTCGCTCTACACTTTACCAATTCCACCGCGAAACTCACTGATATGAAATATGAAATCAGCTGGCCACAGAGTTGTCGAATGGATCACGACCAATTACGACCTTGCCCAAATGAGACCCAAAGATTGCAGCGCTTATAGGCGAGAACTGTGAAAACTAGCCTAACATTAGGTTTAGTTTTAGAATGGGAATGAACACACCTATATATGATTCTGACTGAAAAATGCAAATATTTCTTACACAGTGCGTTGTGGTGAGTGTACCCGTCATTACCCCACATCGTGCCGTGGGCGACTCCCAAGACAAGCGGCATGCGGCGGCAAGCAAAACATTCCGGCAGCGACCTCTAAAAAACGCTGCCGAATGCAAGTGAGGGGACAATATAAACGGCAGTGGCGTAGCGTCAGGAGACGCTAAGATGTTGAGCATCCCCACGTCAAATATTAATCAAAGAATCCTAGATATTGTATGGATAAACTTACAAGTGGTACATTGGGCGAAGCACGTTTTGTATTAATATTAAAAGTAGTTTCCTGTGATTGAATTTGGCACGTGGGTACAAGCTGGCCTCCAATTGCTTGGTTGCTAAAATGGTTCTAGCATCTGCCAAGAGATTGCAAAGGGAAATAACGCATGCGCAGACGGTGAGGTTTGACATTTAGAGTACGTATATGTTTTTGGTTTTTAGCTTAAGTGTATTGTGTGGGTGACATTATTAATTCAGTCTCAGATCAAATCGTACGAGGTTGCATTATTCCCATTTTGCTTTTATGATTGATTGATTAACTGAAGTTTCCGAGCAGATCAATATGCTGTAGTAATTAGTCCCGTTAGTGTAGTGTATGCTTATCGAAGGAGGTGGCGGTGCATTTTTGAATAACTATACCTAGTTTATCAAGTACATGTATGGCACATGTATCAACTAGGTGCAAGATAAATATTACTTAATGCATGTTTCAAAGTTAATTATTTTCACCATCAAGTGAAACGATGCTCCCTCTTGTATACGAACGTGTAGATACCTAATCTCGCGAGTGTTAAACGACATAGAAATATTTTCGTGTGCCCTGTAAGTACCGTGTACCGATATTGTTTTTACTCACAGTGCATTAAATTAATAACACCCATAAGTGCCTTCCTGAGAACGTTTGTTCGATCCAGACACTTAAATCGAAGATTAGGGTGGAACCGATTGAAGTCAAATCAGAATGCTCGAGGCTTTAAACATTAGATTTGACTTTTGAACTCAACTTAAGAATCCAAACGATAATATACATTTAGCTACGTAAGCTGATAACAGATTTCCTTACACTAACAGGAAAAGATTATTATCTCGGCCCTCCCAGTACCGAGGATAATCAAGAAATTTACAAATAATGGACTTGTGATGATTGATTGTTAGTGATTCTGGTGAGTCAATTGCTAAGATCATTAGTGCTATAAGTGCAGCGCTTTTTTTTCTTCGGGAGGTGGCGGTGGTCTTCTCCCGCTGGATGGCGAGAAGAGTTTCCCACAACCAAGTGTCTCCCAGCAGCACGGGGCACAAACCCAGTCGGTATTAGCTCTAAGCTCCCCAACGGTCTCCCGGCATGTGTGGTAGTGTCGTGCATGTTAGTGTACGTGTGTGCAAGTAAGGGATGAGGATAAGACAAGGAAGAAGAAGGAAAGTTTGCGCGCGGTTGTTAGGGTTCCTGCGGCATTCACCTGATATTGATCGTGGAAACCACGGAAAATTACCGTCCCGAGCAACCGGCCGCGAGAATTCTCCCCCAGACAGCTACTGAATTCGACCTAGCTGACAAGCTAGTGTCGAAAATCGTGCCACCGTCAGGACTCTAGCCTAGGACCTCCCGGTCAGAGGCACTCCAATGACTTTTATCGATGTCCTGAGCCACATTCTCCCGGTACGGATTTGTGAAACCCGGTACAGGCTTGTGAAACCTGGTACGGGCTTGTGAAACCAGGTACGAGCTTGTGAAACCCGGTACGGACTTGCGAAACCCGGTACGGACTTGCGAAACCCGGTACGGACTTGCGAACCCGGTACGGACTTGCGAAACCCGGTACGGACTTGCGAAACCCGGTACGGACTTGCGAAACCCGGTACGGACTTGCGAAACCCGGTACGGACTTGCGAAACCCGGTACGGACTTGCGAAACCCGGTACGGACTTGCGAAACCCGGTACGGACTTGCGAAACCCGGTACGGACTTGCGAAACCCGGTACGGACTTGCGAAACCCGGTACGGACTTGCGAAACCCGGTACGGACTTGCGAAACCCGGTACGGACTTGCGAAACCCGGTACGGACTTGCGAAACCCGGTACGGACTTGCGAAACCCGGTACGGACTTGCGAAACCCGGTACGGACTTGCGAAACCCGGTACGGACTTGCGAAACCCGGTACGGACTTGCGAAACCCGGTACGGACTAGTGAAACCCGAAATCTCGTGGCCAGTGAGCTCTTCACATTAACGGGTGCTGCGGAGCACTGTTGGCTAGTGGCCGAGGAACCCACGCGCGCACATTCCGGAGGGCGCTCCAGAGAGACCTTCAGTGCCTCAGAGAGGGAGATGGAGACGAGCGAGCCCTCAGCCCCGCGCCCCAGGCCTGGGCGCTCCCTCCGCTGCCAATTCCCCTTCTCCGCTTGCAATCACCCAGAAGGAAAGAGATACTTTCGTTGAGGAGTGAGTATTTACTGCTGGTGTGGTTCCGGGTTGTATCTAGGATTCGTGGTGCTCATACTCAGGGGAAAGTGAGGAAGGATTTTTTCTTTTGCACGAGAGGTGCATTCTTCGCTATCAACCTGGAGAGCTGGTAAGCTTCCAGTGAGTGAATGACGACATCCACGCACTAAAAACTTCTTTGTTTTTTCGGGCTTGTCAATTTGTTACGGTAATTATCTGGACCATGTATACCAGGATATGGCGGTGTTTCTTGTACGCTGGAATGTGGGATTCCAGTGCCGAATGTGAGATAAGTCGGTTTTCGGGGTTCCCCTGCCAGTTATACGAACAGGCATAAGCCAAGTGATACGAACGGCTTCACCACTATAGGCATAAGCCAAAGCTCCACGTTGGTCTTCCATCTTGTCTGATAGTGCAGAGCGTATAAGTGTCAGTGTAAAAGGATCACGGACGAAAAATAAAGAAATCGCGCGCGGTCCGTGGTTTGTTACGGCTCTGGCATTCGCCTGATACTGATCGGAGAAACCATGGAACACTACTGCTCAGAGCAGCCGACCAATAGAATTATCCTCAAGGAAGTAGTAACTTGGTGACACGCCTAAGTTACTACAGACGAAAATTAACCACCTTCGTTACTCTTCATGAGGGATACCGCAGAGGTAACCATTCCCTTGGAAATATTTTCAAGAAACCTAATTTTGTTGCAAACGAAGAAAGATACTAAGCACTTACAAAGTTTGCTCAATGGAGTCCTACTAAAACTAGAACTCCCAGATTATGATAATTGTGACCAACACGGCATCCCAATCACCCTGAAGGTGGAAGCGATACGGTTCTCCCAGAAGAGCGTTAGCGGCGCATGGTGCTGGCCGCTTTGGCGAGTCATCGCCAAGCGCACGCCCCGCCCTGCTTTTGATGTTCCACACGTGGGGCGCTCGTGGCATGTCACAAACGACTATGTCCTAGGCCGATCTACCGCTGTGAAGCTGGCAATGGAAGTTGCAAGTAATGTGGGACCGGTTACACTCTCACACACTGAGACACGTTTCGTAATTCTAATGTTTTCCAATTCAAAGTTGTTGAAATTATTAATTCTATCCATTATATTCACGATGAGTCTTTGTTTAATAATTTATGTATAACGTTTATCGATAATTATAAATAATAATTATAATAATAATAGTAGTGGTAGTAATAAATATTCAAAAGTCAATATTCCAGACTTATTTGAAAATATTTGAAGTTATTTTTCCGCTCATATAATAATATAATGGTACGATTGTGACATAATTTAAATGTTTATTTCTTTATTAATGATTTCTTTCACGGAGAAATAATCTCTCACAATAGTTTTGATTGCATTAACAGCAATTTCAAATTCGTGGTTAGACAGCGAAAAATAATACGTTTCCAATAAAAATAGCAGTGGAGAGTTATTGCGAGATATGCATGTTGGAAAAATAAATTAAGCGGTGATAAATCTGATTCATTTTTTCTGTTTTATGGACATGAACTAGGTATAGTACAATATTGAAATTTTACATTTGCATTGGAACAAGATACAATGTAATTTGTTTGCCGTCGAATTTTTCCCCTCTTTAACGGATTCCGCACAGCATTTAGTTTGAAGACTTTATCAATAGAACTTCCTGTTCGCTCGCTCCACATCGCGTGTGATCCATGTTGGATATAAAGATGTGTTGCTCTTCACAATGCGTGTTGTGTAGACGTCACCAAGTTGATCTATGACCTCCACAACTTCAGATTGGCAAATTAGGTGAACGAACAAACAACCAAAAGATAGCCTTATCTTGTAATACAGCCATTTTATAATTCTCCGAAGGATAGGTAATTTTCAAAGCGATAAATACTTATACATTAAATTGATGAATTGTTTTCAAATACGTGTGAAACCAACAAATTGTAAGTATCAGTTCTATTCGGCAATGTCCCTTAATTCAGTCCCTTTCAAATAAATGTTAAGTTAAACAAATTCCTCCTTGTATATGCTAATATATTCAGTTCTAACTTACAAATGCTTAAATTGATGTATAGAATGCATCTCAATTTTAACTTTATTGAAAATTTAAATGGATTGTCCATTGCAGTACATTTTAGTGCTATTCTTACGGAATGTTTGTATTATATTAACATGTACTGCACCTATTCATTTTACTTTAACAGGAAGTGTGCTCATACGTCAGCACCATCTAAATTAAAATATTAAAATAGATAGGATTAAATAAATACTGCATATTCAGACGTCTATCTAGCATATTAAGTACTTTCTTATTATTTCTCTGCACAATTTGTGAATATTAAACCGAGGGATATTTTGTATCAATACTATATTGATCTTAGATTCTGATAGCACGCAGATGTCTTTGGTGTCTTATTGTTTCACTACACATTTTTAACCTTCCGGTACACTACTTGGATGTGCGGACGCACACGTGCGGCGAGCGAACGATTGCGAAATGAATTATCATCGCCATATGATACGTCGCAAAGGATACGGAAGATACATAAAAGCCAATAACTCTATATCTTTTGAACAAACTGATAATGGGGGAGGAAAATAATCAAGGGCAGGATCTCAGTGTGCTTGCGCGCAACAAAGGTTTAACACAAATTGCTTAATTGTGAAGAGAAATACAAAATGGCTTCTTCTAAGGCTTCGTGTGCAACATTTTTCAAACAAAGGATTGGAAACAATGATTGTCTTGAGGACGGTTGGAAATGTAATTTATTGCAATTGCTGTAATAAAGGAACGTAAGTAGGCTACACTGTTAAAATTTGATCAACTAAAAGAATATATCTACTGGTGGCGTTTTCCTAGTCCATATGTTTAGTGCTCAAGTCTAATGTTGCTGCAGAAATTATATAATTGGAAATAATGAACTGAGAAAGGATGAAACAATGCCAATGAAGTAGATATGAAACGAAAACAAACTTTAATTTTTATAAAAATGAACATATACGGGGGTTACTATTAAATATTTTTGGCTGTTTTGAGATTTTTCTGAGGTTTAAGAAATTGTTTTGTAGAAACTGTTTCAGCAAAATTGTTTTTAAATAATTATTGTATGTGATAGTATACATATTTTTTCGATTTTTTTCTCGAATTTCAGAATTTTATCTCTATTATTTTTAATGTTATCGTAAAAAATGTAAATCGTAGAGTATTTTATATTTTTTTCTTTTAATTTTGTTTCAAGTATAAGTATTATCGCTGTGTCCTGTAAAAAGGTTATTTTTATCAACAAGATAAAGTAGAACGACAAAACAAGTACGTACTAAATCTGATTTCTACGACCAAATCTCAAATTTGAGCCTGCATAGTTTCTGCCCGGATAATTTTAACCTGAACGTTTAGCTAAATGCATTTTAGTAAAGTGCAGTTGTCTTAAATTAAATCTGATATTAATTTGCGTCAAAACTGGAGTAAAATTTGTTCCAAAACGTGGTAATTTGTAGCAAACTTCAAATTCTCTTCTTATAAAATACGTAGCTCTATATAATTTTTAATTTATTTATGTAGATTAAATGTTATAAAAAGCTTCAAGTTGACCAGCACCGTGCATCTATATCTCATAGTGCCAAAGCGAGAGAAAGTAAGAAACTATGTCATAGTGCAAACTTTTGTTACAGAGGCCACACTGAAGCCTGTAACGAATCCATTTTTAATGAAAATGTGTGATGATTTAGTAGGGCAAATATACCGTTCGAAAAAGTAGCAAATTCATCATTTAAAGGATTTCTAGAGAAATATGTAAGACAAGACATCGCAGATCCATACACATTAAGAAAAAATATCTTCTTTACTTTCAAAAATTAAAATCAGTAGGTCTTTCTCTAATAAAGTCATTAAAATTTGTTGAAGACACTAAAGTGTCTGGAATTAATGTTTGCAGATGTGGATGAGACAGTTACGAAAAAATTATATAAAGTGTTAAATTCAAATCATGACATGAAATTTCTCCGAAATGTAAAAAACATTTGGTGAAAAAATCAGAAACTGCAGAATTTGATTTTGACTGACAAGGTGATTTTCTGCATTCAAAACATTTTTTCTAACAAAGGAATGAATTTGACACATAATACGTAGTTGAGAAGAAATTGTTGAACAAAAGGCAATATAACTGAAAATTTAAGTAAAATATAATTTGAAAGTGCAGGTTTTGTCCATTTTTACCCTGCATCGTGCATATTTGACTACTTGATAGTGCATATTTTAGCATGTGATAGTGCACGGAAATCCTGTCTAGTTATTACACATTCACTCACAACTCATGAACAGGAGCCTTGCTCTTTTGGTGAAGATGGAAGCTTGTACCGTCTAGGAAAGTATATTTCTTTCAAGGTTTACCAACTCCACATTTTTTGTTTTTAGCAGGGGAATTTTACACTCCATAGATAGGTTTCTAGTTCTCTCAGGTGTACAAGTACGCCTTTGGGTGGCATCCGGACACGCCGGAACCAGCACCAAAATGAGCGTCTCCCCATTTAAGTCTGAGTAGGGCCACCCTGCCAGCTCAGGGCTTCTAGCTATTCGGGCTAACACCAGAATCCGCCTAGGCCCCACTTACAATGTGTCAAGGAAAACACTATTCACCTGTATTTTGCTATATTTGTACATTTGTTCAAATAAAGCTTTATATATAACTAGCAGAACCCAACAGATGTTGTTCTGCCCTTCATCTTCCTCTTTGTCCATTCCTCACATTTTCTCTCTCCGTCTCGATCACCATCTTTCTCTTTCCGTACCTCTCTCCTCACCTCCTCTCTCTTTGTCCCTTACTCTCTCTTTTTGTCTCTTTCTCTTAGTGTCTCTACTCCTGTCTCCGTCTGTATCTCTCTGTCTCTACCTCTCTCTGTCCCTCTCATTCATATTTAGTTGCAGATTCAGCACGTCTCTGAGCAGTTGGGGGTAATTACGAGAAGCGCTGGACCAGCAAAATGTAATAGAATGTTCAAGAAGATCTCATCCTGTTGATTACAATGTGAGGAACGTTTCTTTGAGGCATTTGACCTCAAAATTTTAATTTTTAATTCCCTAGAACGGTTTTTTTAGGGTTTTAAACGATATAGATTACAAAATGTTGCCGAGTGTTGCGGGTTGCATTTAACATGAATATTAGTTTCGTCCTACAGCGCCATCTACTGGAGTTAGAACAAAATGAAAAGCACATAAACCTTATAGGTGAAAAAACACGTAGATGTGCCAACTTTCATGAAGATCGATCACACTGTGTCGGTGAAAACCGCTCTTATACTTACCAACATCCATTCTTACATAGATAAACTTTATATATTCAATTTCTATGAGAATCGGGTAGTGCCTCGACGAATCCAAATGCTCATCTAGGAGCCGCTCTGGACCTAAGCCCGCGCGGCTCGGGGCTCCCAACCTGTGTACTCTCTGCACCTACCTTGCACATTACGTGTTTCGCCCGAACTGCCCGGATTCAACGATGCATCGTTTACGAGAACCAGTAACGCGAAAATTCAACTCCCGACTGCGGTTCGGAAAAAGACCCTTTTGCATGCAAAATCACACATTAAATATTGTATCAGGGTTCTGGGGACCCGGAAATGGATACCTCACATTTCCAAAAACTTTTTGAGGACTGTCTTTCAACGCCATAAACGCGTCCTCCAGTAAGTCATCCCAACTCCTAGATCTCCATACTAAACTGTGTAGAACTGTTCCCCAGCTAGGAGCTACTTCTTCTAGAGGTTGGTCGAATAAAACGTAATACTTACGTTTGTTCATTGACCAGCACAAACAAAAAACGTTTTTAATTTGTCTCTTTATCTAAAATGTTATAATGTCTTTTGTAGTAGATGCCACACGACAATAGTTGGCACTACCGTTTACAGGCAATTCAAAGTGAAAGCAAAATTAAATTAAATTAAATTAAATTCAGTGGGATTCAATCGTACGTAAGCACTGCAATTAGACAGTGTATCTGGCAAAAATGTTTTAGCAATGCTAGTGATGCAAAATTTCAAGGAAGATACTGTAAAGTTTACTTTTGAAGGCTTCTTAGCACTAATGTTTGAATTACGCACTACTTCGGGGGCAATGGCGTCATTGACGGTTGCCTTTCTTTCTAAATCTTCATTTGCACCGTTTAATCTTTTAAAAAGCATATTTTACAAAGACTGGTTCAATTTTGAACAATCATTGTACTCCACGTAATAGATATCAGTATGAGGATCAAATATCTATCTCCAAAAATGAAATAAATAGTACTACCTCTTAACGATAATTCAACTAGAAATTTGTTCTAAATTGAAGATATCATTCGTAACTTTAACGCCTCACACGGGACCCAATAAAATAGATTTCTTGACTCGGGTCGTATTTTTTGGAAATGGATATTGTTAGTTCATAATATCTATAATTATTTTTTCTTAATATCTCCTCTTAAATACTTTTTCTTGAAAATGAAAAGATGAGAAGAAATTACCTATCATTGCTGCCAACGGTCTATTGGGGTATATCATTCAGAATATTCGAGTAAATGTAGCAAATAAACACCTTCAATATGAAGATATTTTCAATATGGAAACAGAAAATTCGTGAAGTAGGGTTTCTCAGTTTAAAAATGTAGCCCTGTTATTGAAAAAAAATTAAAGCAGGGGTTTCGTGAAGCACCTCCAAAAATCAAACTATCCTTTTCAAACTCGCAAAGCTTCGAATTCGTTCACTACGATCGGGGAATGTCAATTTCAGAGAAATTAGTATCAACTGTTCAGGCTCTAGCTTTGACTCCAGAGGGAGTTTTGCCCTAAATCGAGTTACAGGTATCAAGGACTCACAAAACATGGATTCTGACTACTCGTGTTTTAGGAAGTAATTTAGTATACCTACTATAAATAGAAATATTTATCCACTTCTCGTTACCAGGTTCTGGCAATATGATTCTGTCGAAAAATCGCGGTTTTTTTCCGAAGCATTACAATACTTACTCTGTACTCGTACTGTGCAAGCAGTAGGTGAAGAAGTAAAATGTTATGAAACGTGACGTTTAGTGTCCTGCAAGGATGCGTGTTAAAATAGTGCATGGATCATATATTAGAGTACGAAATCCCTACTCATGAGGTTTACGTTCTCTCCGCGTCTTAAGAGCACCTTTCGGCGTATGGGCTCTCCGTCCACGGCCCAGCACCCCCTCCTCACTCTCACCCCCTGCGGAGATTTCCGGTCGAGGGCGCCGAGATCGAACCACCGGACGCGCAAACGAAGTTCGCCGTGGCGCCGGCTGCACGGCCGCTAACGATCAGACGTGAGGGGACGGCGGCGGCGGAAGAGCAGGAGGGGAGAGATTCGATGAGTTCCCTCACCCCGGCGAGCAAAGAAATGGAGAAAGCGGTGGTGGTGAAGATAATGAGAATGAGGAGAGGGATGAACAGGAGGAGGAGGAGGATTTAAGAGGATGAGGAGGACGAGAAGGATGAGAAAGAGGACGACGAAGAATCGACGAGATCCCTGGCAATGAACGTGGCAAAAAAAGAAATAGTCTGCCGAGACGGCGGTGATGGGGGCTGCGAGGAAGGGTCCAAGGCGGGGTACGATGTGCGACTTGGTAGGGAGAGGCAGGGCTAGGTGAACCGAGACGAAGTAGCAGGGACATGCGGTTCCTGGCAGCGCAAAGGGGAACGAGGGGAAGCGAGGCGGGGAGAGGTGAAGAGGGGCAAGGCGGAGGGGAGCGTTGAGAATGATGCGGAGGGATGCGGGGCGAGGGCAGGCAATGTAGAGTGGGGCAAGGCAGAGCGAGGCAAGGCGGAGCAAGGCGAGGTGGAACGAACCAAGGTGAAGCGTGGCGGGGCGGGGTGAGGCGTGGCGTGACGTGGCGTGGCGAGATGGGGCACAGAAGGACGGGGTGGAGCTATGACAACGGATGGGGCGGCGCAGGAACGACAATGTGGGGGATAGCATGGAGCGTGGCGGGGGAGGTGAGGCGCTGCGGAGAATTGCAGAACGTGGAGTGGCCTAGATAGCATGTAAATAAATTTACTATCATGTTACACTACGGAGATCATTAATTCATTGTTCTGTCTAATAGGAGGATGATAATTAACAGCAGTAACCGTTGCAAAGCCTGTGTACTGCAGAGAATTTAATAATGCAGAATAAGAAGAGAGGAAAATGCCGTGTTTCCGTTGGGATTTGAACTTTACAGCGGGTAGTCACCCACGCTTACAATGCGATAATGAAATCCCCCTCTTATTTGAATATCAACAATTTTAACTGGAATTCAGAATTATATTGAGCAGGGACAAATTGGATAAATTACAAAACATTATTACACTTGATTGAGTTGATTTATTCAAACTTTAATTATGACGTTGCTAAATACAAGGTTAGAGTGATGCATCTTTGAACAAATATTACTAAAATATTAACAACGAGATAATTGTAATCACATATAAAATAACTCTAACGTGTGATTTAGATCGTTAGAAGAAGATTAACAGACTGTATGAAGATGGGATGAAAACATCCATGTTAGGATCACGTTGATATTGGTAAAATTTGAAAAAAATACACATTGACAAACAGAACCAATTACTTTTTATAATAATTACTTTCTAACAGATTGGGAAGTGATCAGATAGTTCCTAGAGAACCCTTTCTGTGGAACTTCTGCTTTTCAGAATCCTTCAAACTTTCCCTGAGACAACATTACTAACGAGACCAAGCGACATAATGAAGAGATGCTACACTCTTTATGTCTCAAGAAGAAAATACAGTGGGCTTTGTCAAGTTTTTGAGAGAACCAAACAATCAATATTGCAAAATTTTTTGAAACATGTTTACGTACAGATATTTTTGTTGTTGACTGCATATTATTAACATTATGAAACTTAATTCATTTTTTAATTAAATAATCTAAATGTTGAATTTGTCAATAATCTTAGGTCTTCAAAGCCTTCAAGCTGTTACACACTATTTGAGTTTCATGATATTATGAAGACAGATTACCATGTACTAATGAAATTATTTCGGCGTATATAACTGCCACGTCTTGCAGACAAGAGGAGCACTTTGCTCTTAGAAATACGATATGGATAATTTGCATTGATTAGTAGCCATACAAAAGTGTTTTCCACTTATATCTGTTGGGGACAAACAAAAAAGTCCTAAACATTCGTGTAATGTGTTTAACCGTAAATTAAGTTTGAATGGTAGTAAACTATTTACGAAAAATTGATTATTACTTCCTTCAACTCTCAGTTAATTTTTCTTGACTATTAAAACTTTTTCATGCAAGCACAAAATAATCTACATCTTTTCTACGTCTAATTTCTCTTTCTGCCCCAGAAAGTGCATGCAGTGGTGTGGCATGTCTTGCGCCCGGAGCTTTGAGACAGGGTTCAGTGTGGCGGGGCGTCGCGGCGGCGGTGCGGCGGTGGGGTGAGGTCGGGGGGGGGGCGACGCCGAGTGGCCCTCGCGGTGGAGTCGCCGCGAACAGCGTAGCTCGCACTCCGGCAGCGCTCTCGACGCCGTCGCCGCTCTCGACGCTCTCTAGCCCCGCTCTCGGCTCTCGCTCGCTCCTCCCCGCCTCGCCTCGCCTCGCCTCGCCTCACCGCGCCACGCGACGCCGCCGCGCCACGCCGCGCTGCCTCCGTCTACCCTCGGCTGGCGATCCGACGCAGCGGGGGCCAGCTCAAGAGCTTTGGCCCGGCCCACGCCAATGTGTTCCTGCGGAGAGCCTCTGGGGATTCACACGACTGATTAATTGGCTATTCCGGACCTTCAATTGCTACAGGCATGAGTCCCGTTCGAGTCAGGAATGTTTCATCCTGGAAAGCTGGTGGTGTTCCTCCCCGTCGATTGGTGAGATCTGGCGCTGACCTAACGTCAACATGCGAGAAATTTCTGTTTTCAGGTAGACCCAGCGAGACTAAGCGTCCGACTGGTCTCTCGGCATGTGTGAGAGTAGTACGTGCATGTGTAAGGGGAGAGGATTGGGCAAGGAAGAGGAGAGAGAAGTCAAGACATGGCCTTCGGTCATTTTTGTTAGGATGATAATCTAGCATTCTCCTGCTATTGGCTGAAAAAAAAACACGGGAAACTACCGATAAGAGCAACCGCTAGAATTCTCCTCCAGGCAGCGGGTGAATTCGACCTAGCTAGCTACCTAATAAAGTGATACTGATGTAATAATTTGTACTCAAGAGATTATGTTTACACAAAGTATTATGCAATTCCAACTTTTTCAGCAAACGGTATATCTCGACCAAGTTGAGAATGATGTTTACAGGAGCACGCCACCGTCTATGTTTACAGCCGAAACGACGAAGACGGAGATGTAAGGATACTCAATTCAAAATTAAAATGGGATCTTGCCAAACTATTACGAAAAAAGCGCGACTTATTTCGTTGCAAAATATAGTATTTTCCCAATTAATATTTTAACTATATTTGGACATGTCTGCAACTCATATTGGAAGAAATAAAAGTATACTTTTCTCTGCAAAACGATTCAAAATTTTGAAACTAATTCTTTCGTTGACCAGTAACATTCATATAAATAGTTTAGTTTAACTTAAGTAGTTTCTCATAATATATATATATATATATATATATATATATATATACGAAATAAAATTATTTTTATGTAAGAAATAAGTACCACCTTAATGAAGAATATTGTAGATTCTTATGACCGTAAAGTTAATACTTTGGTACTCTATTGCATACCTAACAAACCGCCTAAAGCCATGGAAAAAAAGTTGAATGAAGAAGAATACAGAATGTTTAAATTCAATAAGTATTAAAAATTGAATATAAATAGAACTTTTTATTACATTCTTGTACTAGAACGGTGAAAATTAAAAACGCAACTAAAAGGGAAAAAATAAAAGTCAGTGCAAATCGTGTTCGATGTGTCTCTGAAGTTATATTTTATCAGCTGATTCACAACCTCT
Source organism: Acheta domesticus (assembly GCA_031308135.1). Classification (NCBI taxonomy): domain Eukaryota; kingdom Metazoa; phylum Arthropoda; class Insecta; order Orthoptera; family Gryllidae; genus Acheta; species Acheta domesticus. The sequence goes on along the minus strand of JAHLJT010009419.1, from coordinate 82,430,912 downwards.
ATGAAGGAGGCCATGGTGATTCCGTAGAAACAGTCTCTGAGCTCGCTTCACGCTCCTGGCGACTTTTGTTAGCGACAACAGCTGTACAGACCCGTGTTTACACTGTTAGTTCCACGACGCGACGCAATCGCAGCCTTCATTCTTCGCTTGGTCGAGCTATAACTACATTTTATGGCCATTGTAACAGATTTCACGAATAGATTCAAAAATTGACTCCTATAATAATCGCACATAACTGAAAGAAGAATCATCAGCTCGACACCAATACATTTTTTAAACTCAATTTTAAACTCAAACTACTGCAATTTAGGAAAATATCTAAGACTCAAGTCTATTTAATAATTTATATCTAATAAATAATATTTATTTAATAATATCTATTTAATAATAATTTAATAATCCGTGTTATTTTATCATCCCGAATTATTTGCTTTTTATGCCTTATACTATTTACATTCTATCTCGGGATATAGTCTATAAATTGTAGTCACTCTTAGGCTAAACTCAAAGGTAACTTCTGTTTCTCCAACTTTCAATTCAATGGCACCTCTGTCACCCGCATATGCATCACACCCATTTTACTTGTCTGCATTTTCACTATTCTTGCATTTAAGTTACGATTATAAAAAAAAATATAGTGTTGCTACAACAGCACATACTTTCTCGAATTAATTCTAACGTTTCTCAATTTTTGGAATTTCAGAGTTCAACAGAAACAACGAAGACCCGAAGTAGACCTGCGCCTTTTTAAGATACCTTTGCTCTATCCGAGGAAAAACATAAACATTGCAGAAAAATGTGGAGCCGTTTTTGAAAAAATCATCAATTGTTTTACTTCAAACATTAATTACGTAAATCTCGCATTTTCAAAAATGTACATGTCCTCATTTAAATATCTAATTTTTCAGAACGGGTACCGTTAAAAAATACATCGTTAATAAATTGTATTGATATTAATTATCGATGTTAGTTAAATTTTGTACTTTTGCAATGTTTTTATGCAATTCCCGAGTTCACAGAAAATAAAACTTGGAATTATAGAGTTCGAACAACACCGATTTAATATCTAAAGAATTTCAAATGACAACGTTAACCGAAAAAGCCTTTGTATTTTATTTGCACTCCTTAATCTATTCGAGAAAAAATTAAAGAGACAATTTTTGAGAAAGTAAAAGGAAACAAAAACTTGATATTAATGGAGAGGAATTTCTAAAAGAATAATCTTATGGATTTAGTTAATGTAATTTACATTTACAGATTACAATAAACGTAGGAATACTAATTTCTTAATATAAATTTAAATTGTGTATTAAAAACACATAAAATATACGTCAAAACGAAATAAGTTTAGTTTTAAAAATGCTACTTCATTTCGTGCACGATAAGCAATACAGTTCATAAGTGATATTCTGCCTCGTTTCTATCTATCTCCACTCAGATCCACCATTTCTCCGGCAAACCTCTTCCGGCGGCACCGCTTGCACAGATTTCTCGTTGGGGGAAGGGCAGTTTGCCGACTAAACAGAAGGCCTCCCCGGAGGATCGCGTAACAAAGAGCCTCATAAGAAAGAGAATATGAAGCAGCGTGAGGGAAGCGGAGGGCGACCACAATGGAGTTGGGCCAATCACGAGGAGGTTCCGGGCCGAAATGAGTTCTTTGCTTCTGCGGAAGCAGGAGCTAACGATACGCCGTGGTATCAGGTCATACGCTCGCCTTTCTCCAGCCCCGGGCCGATAATCAGCTGAGAATCTCGGGAGGTAGCATTGCATGTTTTTCTGTCTGCGAGCGGGAGAGAAATTGGGGAGAGGAGGCCCGGGATAGGACACGAGTAATGTGTAGATGGCTCAGTTTGTGTATACGAAATATGCTGACGAGAGGCATATCTGAGGAAAACTTCAGCGTTTTCGAGTTTTTACTGAACGTTTTTTTTATTTTCAAAGAAAACCATTAAGCTCTTTGGTAAACTCTAGATCATGCGCGTGATTTGCAAAGTTCATTCAATTTGAGGTTTAACTTCAAAGATGACTGGAGGATGACTGTTTCGCTTTCATTTCGCACAAGTTGCGTATTCTACTTATAAGCCACATATTTTGAAAAACCAAAAATTAACCATGTTTTTACGAGAATTGTTGATTATTTTTATACCCTTTAAATAATTTTCTCATTATCACTCGTTTGTCTTACTGAATTTATTGACTTCTTTCAGTCACTCATTCACTAATGCCTGTCTATATCGATTAGGTTTCACGAAAATTCTCAAGAGAATTGAAAAGAGTTATTTAATGTACACTTCATACAAAAATGAATTTACAATGTTTACTATCTCCTTTATGGGTAAGCAGTGAAGGCTTGGTTGCTTTGGATAAGCCGAGAGAGCTTTGCCCCGACTCACCAGCGTCATTTTTCTCCTGGAAACAGGGAGCCCAGCGATTTATCTGGCGTGGTGTATCCAATTCACGGGCTTGAGTTACAGACCTCTAAGAGGAAAGAGAAACAAGGAGAAAACAGGTTTACCAAATCAGGGGTGGGTGCACTTGTGTTCATTGGTCATTAACAATCGCCACAACTTTATAGCCAGAATATCAATAATTTGTTAGGGATCGTTCTGAATATGTAAGAGTGTTATTATAACACTTAAAGAAATTACTAATATTAATAAATTATGAATGAATAATTTATTTATCAAAACAATTAAAATGAAGTCAAAGATTTCTGTTCAGGTAAGATCGCAATGAAGAGCATTAATTAGTGAGAATGATATGTTCCTACCTAATGAGACTCTAACAGTCTTAGTAAAAATTATCAAACTATTTCTTGTAAAAAATACATATAAAAATAAAAAAAGAGTCTTATTATAACACTCTTTCTTATTCTTATAACTGTGTAATTTCTTTACATAAAAAGACCCAGTTTTAATTAAAAACTGAAGATTTCTCTGAGTAACTAATTTCTAAAAAAGTCCTACGTTTTTTTTAATATTTTAGTTTTCTTAGATCATGCTTTGTCTTTAGTATGGTGTTTGATAAGCCCAGAAAGTTGCAATGGAAAGGTTACTATTACTTATTACAGTGGCTGAAAGGTAACTACAGATTGCAGGATGATGTCCATGTGCTTTGTGTGATCCAAAAATCTATCATTTTCGTTCCACAATAATTTTCAAATGTATTTTCAAAATAAATATTTGATAATGTTTTACTATGACCTATTAGTTTTCTCATTAAGTAGGAATATACCATTCTCACTAATTAATGCTCTTCATTGCGATCTTTCCTGAACAGAAATATGTGACATTTTAATTATTTTGATACAGAAATTATTCATTCATAAATTATTAAGATTAGTAATTGCTAATGATTTACTATGACCGCTCTGTTGCCTTTACATTGCATTTATGCAATGATACTTGAAAGAATACCATCAATTATTCAATGAATGTGAAAACAGACAAACACTTCATCATCTCTCCAACTCTCAAAAAATAGATTCGATTATCATTTTCTCTCCTTTCGATCGCGACCATTTTATTAATAGATGTTCTTAACGTGCCGTCACAACTCAGGAGTACATTACTAAATAACACGTGGGCTGCGAAACGCGCAGGAAAAATGTTTCCCACCCCTAACACCAAGCCTGTTTCGGAAAGCAATTTTGATGAGAAAATACGGAGCGGGGAGTAAGGAGGGGGAGGCGGGCTATGGCCGTGGGAGGCCTAGAGGAAGGGAAGGGATGGTGCGGGCGGGCGCCGAAGGAAGCGCCAGGGCGTCCGGTTGCTAGATGCAGAGGCCGCGGTGTGGTGGGACGAAGCAAGATGGGGTGGGGACAATTTGGGGGCGGGGGCGGCAGGGCGGGGACCATGGGGTGGGGCGTCAGGGAGGGGACGATGGGGCGGGGACCATGGAGCGGGGGCCATGGGTAGGGTACTGTGGGGTGGGCACCATGGGGTGGGTACCATGTGTCGGGGACCATGGGGCGGGTACCGTGAGGCGGGTACCGTGGGGCGGGGACCGTGGGGCGGGGACCGTGGGGCGGGGACCGTGGGGCGGGGACCGTGGGGCGGGGACCGTGGGGCGGGGAACTTGGGGCGGGGAACTTGGGGCGGGGAACTTGGGGCGGGGAACTTGGGGCGGGGAACTTGGGGCGGGGAACTTGGGGCGGGGAAACTTGGGGCGGGGAACTTGGGGCGGGGAACTTGGGGCGGGGAACTTGGGGCGGGGAACTTGGGGCGGGGAACTTGGGGCGGGGCCGAATGAGTGTAGTTAGGTGGAGGGAGAGGAGCGGAATGGGGAGTGGTGCGGTGGTGTGGGACGGGGTGCAGGATTGGGTTTGGTGTAAATGGAGAGGGAGTTGGAAGGGCGCGGATTGGGTTTTTGTCGGGACACGGAGGGGGTTGGTAATGGTGCAGGTGGGGGTTGGGGAAGGGGCGGGGGGACCGGGCGGGTAGGGGTGGGCGGGGTGGGGTGGGGTGCAACGACAGGCGCAGGCCAGTGTGCGCGCGCAAAGGGGTTGGCACCATTTCCTGGTTCAGCGGTGTAGAACTCATGAAATTAGTTACGAATATATCCATGTACGGTTATAACCCATCCGGTGTCGCTGGAGCTTGGAGCTATTACTCCCAAGTATGCGTTAAATCCAGGCAGAGGGTTTTGATTCTCCCGCAAAATATGCATGTTAGTCATGCTGTTGGAATAGAGGGACTTTTCCAAACTACTGTTAGGTAACCTAACTCTCATTTCTCCTTTTCCAGTATTATGTGTCTGTGTGTGTCTGAGGATGTGCGTAACGTATGAGCTAAGGGGCTTAGGGGAGACAGCATCAGCACTATCTCGGTGTGTGGCGACCTTTCCTCTAACCCGAAGCACCAAACACCAGGGGCCTTACGAACTTCTTTGCATTTACTGGATCGATATGGCCTGACGATATATGTAAGCATGATGGATGTGATGACTGGATACATAGCAAGGTGGATGCACAAGATAAAAAGTCTAAGCCCGAAAGAGATTCTAGAAAAAACTGAATATATTTGATAATAATATAAATAAGTATATATTTTAATAATTCATGTAGAATTTATTATTGATTCAGATATCTAAATCATTAAAGGAAACTGCTGGAGTTAAGGAAAAACCATACGAATAAATCAATACTTTCTGCAATTCTTTCGAATTATGAGCTCAACCTCTTTTCCCTTACATATCTATTGAGCGACGTTAGAAACACAGCTGTTTTTGAACACTTTTTTCCTTTTCTTGCTAGTAAAACACCATGGAGATTTGTGTTGATTATGCAGTTGGAAGATATTTTAAAAATTGAAATGTTGTTCTTGAACCCTCAACAACCGCCAAATTAAGAATCGTCCTTTCATTTGGATATCCCAAACAGGGCAGATGACGCTTATTTTGTGATTATCTAAAATAATACAAAATCAGCAAGATCATCCAGACTATAAAATATTTTTCTCAAAAGTAAACTTTTCTCGAAAGTAAATTTTCTAATATCGTATTGGAAATTTCTAATATCGTAATTTTGAAATTAAAATTCTCTCTTAGTAGTGTTGTGTACATAGGCTTTAGTTTTAATTAGGCGCAAGAAAATACGCACCGTTAGTGATACAGTGTTTTAAATATTGGTTCGAGTTCTTGTGTAAGAAACTCTCACCTTCATTTATTCATCTCGAAAAGTAATTAAAAGTATTACAACTACTCGTTCGACTATTTCATTAGATGCAAGCTTAAGTAACACTTGAAACATCAAGTCTGTTAAAGTACTTGTACCAACGACGAGTAATAGACCTTCAAATTCACTACTTACTTGGTTTCCACGAAGTAAAAGCAACAACGCATTTAACGTTATCTGAATATCGTTTAGATAGAGAAATAGCAAGCCAAACACTAATATATTTTATAAAATTAACTTTAGTTTCTTTCTTTATTAAACTTCTTATATCTAATTGAACCGTGTTTTTGGCTGATGATATCCTACAGTTTCCCACTAAGAATTCCTACGTCTTTTAGAAAAATTCTGAGCCTGTTTCCTACTGTGCCAGTGAGCAGTAAATTAGCTTCATCTCCTTCCAAACGCCGCGTACAGTCATTCTGTTATTTGACGTAAATAAAATCTTTGAAATCTTTGAGCCTCCTCCCGGCCTCCACTGAGGGAGGCAGGTCCACTGAGCCGCAACAACCTCTCCCCTGTCCTCCCTCTCTCCCTCTCATCCCCCCACTCCCGCCCGACCCCCTCTCGCACCAACGCCGCTGACGTCAGCACCTCCCTTCCGGCCCGATGCACGCCATCAACGGCCACACACTGACCACACAACACACACAGACACAGACACACACACACACACGCACACATACTCACTCACTCTTCCTCTGTGGGGGGGCTCCATTGAGCGCCGTCCGGAACAAAAGCCTTCAACGTCACGCACTCGATCGACCGCGCTTGTTTTCACTGCGACTCTTTCAGATTGCTTCCTTTCTCCGGCGTCGAGCACGACTCTCGCCAGCGATCTCCGCACACGCAGCGCGTGCGCATAGCTACAGTATCATAACGGCAATGGCTTTTCGACGGACTTTTAGAGGTGTTTAAACAGTTATAACTGTTCGAGTCAATAAAAATCAAAATCTTTGTTGAATGACAAAAAAGGCTTTCCATTCGTAGTTGAGACTGCGAAAACCTATACGTTGATTTAAATAAACAAAAGACCCTTCTGGAAATTCATTTTTCCTTAGTATTGAATCTGAAGGCTGGGAAGTGGGGGGTACAAAATAATTTTATAGATGTTTCAATTTTAGGCTTGCAACTCACACAATTGTTTCCATCTAGTGTTTGGAACCCGAATTTTTAATGAGCTTCTTACACCTCTACTTCTACTAACGGGAGAGATGGCTCAGTGCATCAACTGATGTCAATGAAGTCCCTCTGATAGGTAAGTTCTAGGTTCCAGTCCCGACGGCGGCAGGATTTTCGACACTAGCTTTTCAGCTAGGTCACTGTCAATCGCGAATTCAGTCGCTGTCTGGAGGAGAGTTCCAGCGTCCGATTGCTCTGATTGGTAGTTTTCCGTGGTTTCTCCAATCAACACCAGGCGAATGCCGGAGCAGTACCCTAACGGACCGCGTGTGATGTTTCCTTCCTGTTGTTTGAGCTATCCTCACCCCTTACATACACACACTAACAGCTCGTCCCGGCTGGGACGGTGCCCCGCTGGTGACAGATACTTTGTTGAGGGGGAAAATCCCGCCAGTCGATGATAGGTCGGCGCCGGATTTCGCCATCCAACGGGGAAAAGATCACCACCACCACCACCTCCTACACTTACGCACAACGAAACACACGCGCTACACTTACTGGACGAATGGCCTCTAGTTGATCTGCCCGGAATCACGAACAGTCAGTCTAATCTACTGGTACTCTAGTTGATCCCGATTGAGGAATGTTTTTATATTCCATTCGAATGATCGGTATTTAAGAGTCTTACGTTTTCAATTCAATTCTTAATATCCAACAGTTATTTTAAAATAAATGTACAAAGACGGAGCTTGAAGAGATTCAAAGAATACAGTATTTTCTCTTGTTACCATATGTTGGTAGTCAGGTTAAGTAGAAAATTACCTCGAAATACATTCAGAAAATTCAATCGCTGATTTTATTGGCAACCAATTGTTTTTTTCTTTCACTGGTTTACTATTTTGCCTTGAACGGTACGACGTATTTTACGAGCATTTTACTTTCATTACGTGTTATAACCGTATGTTGGTAAGTATACGATATTTCACAAGAATTCCTTTGGTCTCTCCCTGACACGTACACTCAATCTCTATCTGATACGAGTCACACAATATCGTGTTCGTTATTTTAAAACAGAATAACTCTTTCTAATGGAAATAAAATGCTTGCACTAGAATGAAAACCACTCATACATTACATTAAATATTCAAATTTATATATCTTTAGTGCCTGAACTTGCTCGAGTATTTATTTATCACGATCACCTGCCAGACAGGGAAAATAAATGATATCATAGTTTAAAATGAATTAATATTATTTGCATCTCCACCAGTGTTCAGAACCTTCAACACCCCCAATCTAGCTTCAAAGTGAACAGTCTTCTCTTTTCCCGGATCTCCTCCCCCCACGCCGTTCCTAAAAGCATTGCGAGTAGCATTCTATATAAAAATTAATCTGAATTCTCTCTGAGCGTTTATAGAGGATCATTAGCCGATCCCAGTGGCCGAACTCGCTAAGTCATTAGTGCAGTGGCGATCTTGAACTGAAGGATCATGGGTTCGAATCCCACCTCGGTCATGGTTGTGTGTGTTTCGTGATTGTGTGTGTCGTGTGTGTCGTCTGTGTCCTCTGTGGTTGGCGTCAAAATGGACACCCGGCCATAAAAAACATCGCTAAATCTGTATAAAAATTGAGTGCGCGAAAGTTAATAAAAAATGAGACCGCACCCATTAGCGCCGACCCCGTAGTAATAGGAAAAGGCAAAAGAAGAAGAAGAATGTATAGATGATTATCAGAGTGATATGAAAAGACACTACGTGAGGATATCATCTGAATTAAAATTTATTAAAATCGGTTGAGACATTTCGAGGGGGGTGAGCTGTCAAATGACCTTAATAACAACGTGATTTATCTAGATATTTTATATTTTAATATTAATTCCAATGCATTGATTTTATCTATGTAATAATGTATTTAGAAGTGGTAGCAATAGGAGCAGAAGCAAAAGCAGAAGGAAGAGGAGGAGGAATAGCAGCAGCAGCAACGTCAACAAGAGCAGCAGGAGCAGAAGTAGAAACATCAGCAGCAGCAGGAGGAGCTGCAGAAGTAAGAGCAGCAGCAAAAGCAGCAGAAAAAGCAGTAACAGCAGAAGGAAGAGAAGGAGAAGCAGCAGAAATAGAAGCAGGAGCAGGAAGATCAGCAGCAGCAAGAGCAGCAGTTGAAGAAAGAAGCAGGAGGAACGTCAGAAGTATGAGGAGCGGCAGAACCAGGAGAGGCAGCAGCAGCGTGAATATGAGCAGAAGTAACAACAGTAGGGTTAGAACAGTAGAGTAAATGAATTTATTATTTTAAAAAATAAACATTATAATGCATATGTGGCTGTGTATTAAACAATTTTCAATTTGTACACTGCCTTAGTTTCATCTGCGAAGATATAATGTATCAACGAAATTCAACCACGCCTACATGGAGATGTGTGAATATTAGTGCTGCTTAACGAGATAAGAATAGTTTACAAAGTGAAGATATTTATACACCGCCAAATCAGTGAGATGTGGTGAGTTTTCTTTATTTGGAAAATTGGAATCGTATGAAGAGTTAGGTCAGCAAGTGATCTTAGCAAGATGATTTTGACATTGTGACGAAAACGAATTGCGGATACCCGATTGCATAGTAGACTAACCTAAAGAAATGCCTATGTGTACTTGTTCGTCGGAGTAGAATGATATTTCAGTACGCTATCCGAACGGTATAAAACAAAAAAATCTTGTGATATTTTGTAAAGAATCAACTGAAGACAGAAAATGTCTGGATTTCAAAGAACAGAACATTGAAGTGTTTAATGTCGCTATGACAACTAAGAAATAAATAACGACGAGCCAGATTGAAATTTCAAAAAACCTTCTTAACTTCTTAAATGCTTGAAAATCGGGTATATCCTAGTGGGAGTGAGGACATGACATATTTTAAAGCGAAAATGAAAACTTAAAATTCATCACCTGGCATCATTACAAAAATTAATTCCACGTCACAACTAATCGGACTTATTCGTAACTTCCACGGAAAAGAGGGAAAGTGAAATGGTTTTGATCTCCCTTTTTAACTTTCATTTTTCCATCAATTCGTATAATTCAACAAACACAGAAATCTGATTTTTCAAGAAATTGTTAATAAATCCAGAGTACGTGAGATTAAACAAGCTTTTTGAACTTTGGCTTTTTAAAGTTTTCGTCTGTTAAACAAACTGAATTATTTAAAATTACTATAAGTTTTAAAATTATTTATCTGTTGTATTTGTCACACAACTTAAGCCACACATTTCTTCCACGCATCATTTTTTATTGGTTTGTTCCTCCATTTGTAACTTTATTTTCAATAATATAAAAGTACTTTCTCGATAAGCACTTCTTTCTGTGAAGATGAAAATTTCACACTCCACTCTCTTTCCCCCATTAACGAAAATCAATAAAAATAACCTCTTTGCACCAAAGTACAAAGCATCACCAAAATAAACAAGATTGGTTGTAGTCACTGCCTGGTTACCAGAGTTCAGCATTACAAACTAACCCTCGGATGCTTTTAAGTTATACTTTACTGTACATTGCTTCAAATAGAGTGCTGAAACGTCGAACAACAAAGCAGGACTTGAAACGGGTCTTAAAATTAAGAATGATTTTATTATGTCATACGTAAAAAGTATTTGGTGAACCTACCATAAGATCCCTTCCCTTCCCCGAGCGCGCGTTTGCTGGAGCGCTGTTCGACTTTCTGTGGCGGATTATTACATTCACAATAACCGTTAAACACTCGACGCAAAAAAAATTTAAAATATTCAAAAATGTTTATCTAACTTATGACAATATGTACGTCACTGAATTTGCCTCATTACGCTCGCCATGATAGACTAATTTTCATTTGAAAAAACAAAGTTACCCCAAATATCTCCTAAAATATAAGTGATAAAATAAAATTAATGCACGTATCAATTAGCCCCATTCCCTCATGCACTTCCATGAAAACTGCATTGCAATAACTTCAACCGTTCAAAAGTTACTGAAGATGATAAGGGGCCGTCCATAAATTACGTAACGCTAATATGGAGTATTTTTAATACCCCGTCACTTCCGTGTAGAGCATCCGTAACGCGCGCTTGAACCCCCTTAAAGAATTACGTAACCCTTGCGACCACACTCCTCTCTTGGAAATGCAAAAAATGAAAACAAATTATAGCATAATGAAAATATTTTTTTTTCATTTTACTCGCGATATATTTTAAAATTAATGATAATAAAAGTACAAATTATTGGGCGATGCTGACTGCACCTAAAAATATGATTGGAACAAGTTGTGAATGAAGGAAGGATGAATAGGCAAGAACATTTATGATCACTAGCAGTACACACGCGCCGGCATAGTTGCCGCTTGGGCAAGAGTATACTGCGCCAATTTAAAATGGATTCTAGAATATACTACATATCAGTTTTGATATTTTCTTCGTAATCCTACAGATTCAATAAAAACTGATAAAAAATCCATTTATTGTTACAATTTACATAAAATAATTTTGATTTTATTTATTTTTAAAACTAATTAGTTAATATTTTAATGTTTTAGTGCAAGACTCAAAGAAATTATTAGAAATTATTTCAGCAAATATTGAAAAATATAAAAAATAAATATCAATGTAACATAACATTAAACTAATACCCCCTACCTCTATGTAACGCAGCGTAACGCTGCCTCAAAGCCCCTTCCACCTCTTAAGTGTTACGTAATTTATGGGTGGCCCCTAAAGATTCGTGCTGCACATATATATGTAAGTAAAATGTAAATAATTTTACAACACGATTATGTATTTCGTTACGGAATGCATTCTCTTTGATTCGTGCAGCAAAGTTCATCGTTGTAGGTTATCACCTCAATGCAGTGCCCTGCCTATTTTTAATTTATAGTTCTCACTGCAAAATGGTACAAAATATTTGTACAGTCGACACAGTATTAACTGGTGTTTTAAATAAGAAGTCAAACAAACCTGCACCGTAATATTGACTATTGCTATCGATTTTCCAGATGGCGCCTGTGATGTGACTTGCTAGCAAATCGAGTCTTAAAGTTGTAATTAAAGTTGAACGACCCTTCTCATGTGAAATGGGCGATAGTTCTTGGCCAATTAATAAGATTTTAACTTGTTGCATTCGGTGCAACTTGTTTTGCGTTTTATCCTCAAAAGCTTAATATGAGTGCTGGGAAGATTCCAAGCTTCTATTACTAGGAGTACATTTTTCCTCATTTTCCCTTTAGCACGTTGTCATTTGAATCAATAAGTAAAATATGATTACACAAGAAATTCAATAAGATGAATACTGACTACATTTCAGAGACATCGTTCAACCACTGTAATAATTAAATTTGTTCAAAGAATTGGTCGCCCCGAGCGGGATCTGAACTCGGGCCTTCTAGTTTACGCGCAGCTGCTTTGACCACTAAGCTACCGAGTCAACCTTTGAACAGTTTTCACGAGCGCAATTATCGCTCCTTGTAAATATATATAAGGTGACAGGTGTATGTATATATAGGTAAGGGGACAATTATATAACCACTGTAATGTTATTTTCGGCCACTGGGCATTAAAAAGTAAGACATAAGTCAATGGTTATGTAGAAAAGCTACACTGTGTGCTCGGTGTTGGAGGTCAATTTACTTGTATAATATGTTCCCTATTTCTTTTTTTCCGGTCCTTTCACTTTCTTGCCCTTACTTCCTAAGAAGATAAAGTAAAAAAATTAATACTACATTCTACATAAAAATGAACCTGAATTATCACCGGGCATTCATAAAGGATCATCAGTGATAAGAAAAGATATTAAGGTCGTATATTACCATGGGAAGTACCAAGAGTGCTTTGGAATTGTCCATAAATCACAGACTCGCGAAGCGACGAGGGGATTATCTGCACAGTGTAAGATATATAGGTGTATCAACTAGCCGCCTTTTGGACAAAATTTTTGAAGCCAGTTTGAGGCTAGTTCCTCGCTTATCCGTACGGCGCGCACGATCGAGTTGGGCATTCATGATGGCGTCTCGCGATTTAGTGGCTTCCACCAGAGGTTACAAAGCTATTAAGTGGATCACCATCTTGTCCCAAAAATGCCCAAGTCGTTCGCAGCGCTTACATAGCGAGAACTGTGAGAACTAGCCTCACATTAGCTCCAGGTTTAGACCGGGAGTGAACCCACCTATATCTCTTACACCGTGTTATCTGAGAATTTCCGAAGCACGAGTCGGCACCGGATCTTAGCAGCCAGTGAAGAAAGATCATGGCCAGGTGCCGCGATTGAACATTCACAACACTTACGGGACTTATGACCTTAGTAGTGTATGTGCCCTGAATCACCAATCAATCGAAAGTTGCAAGATTGTGCCTTAAACAAACCTATTCTACAATATTAGCTCTATAGAAAAAGTGATTTAAATTTTTTGAATAAACAAGAGGTTTTCAAAGTTGCTTTTAACGCGGGTCAACGAAACGCTTATGTGACACAGGCCTAAAAGAATGGCATGGATCTCATTTTTGTTGAACTCTGAATTTTCGAAAATTACAATTTTAGAAATAATGCGATGCTCTTGTACAGAAATAGTGTATAATCTTGTTCCAATATGTTGTGAATTACTTCCTACAACTAATTCAGTAGCCAGAATCCATGTTTGAGGGTCTTTGATAACGAAAAATTTATTGAAGACAAAACGTCTGTCTGTCCATCTATCTGTGTGTGATCAACGCTAGCGACTAAATCATTCAAACGATTTTCTCCAAAATTAATATTCCCGATGAATTGGAAGGAACGGCGAATTTTTATGTCAAAAATTCGCCGTTTTCAATTACAATACTTTCTCTTTGTCCAAAGTAAGGGCGTGAAAGTAAACATTAATTTACTAAGAGTGTTGAAAACTAAGGAGGAAAATACAGAAAAATATATCCAGTTTAGTAAAAAAAGTGAAAACTTTCCGACGCTTTTCTTTACAAATTATTTGAAGAATTTATTGGAAAATAAAATTTATTCTATTATCATTCTGCCAATTATGGCCAACACTCTATTCACCAAATAAACGAGCTCTCGAGTCTTCTGTGTTGGAAGTTTAAAGAAGACAAAATGTGGGAAGAGCAAAAATCGATTTCGTAGTAAGTAGAATATTATTATATTATATTGATGTTACATTGAGGCTCTGCTCACCAAATGCTCTAGCGCATGAGCCTGAGGTAAATAAACAGTTCGATAAGCACAATCTCATACAGTGAGAATACATTCGTGATCGAGGATCTCTTGCGATACAGAGAGGCGGGCGTGCGATGATACGATGGCGTGGTGAAGTGAGGGGATGAGGACGGTGGTAGTTGTACCAAAAATGATATATGGCGTGACAGGTATGCGAACAACAAGCGAGAGCAATGATGGGTCAATTTTAAGGAGAGTTGGCGACACGGAATTGTAAAACTCCTGTCATGTACAATGAGAAGGTGGCCGCAGTCACTGGAGCAGCAGGGTGGGCGGGGCGGGTAGAGCGGGTAAGGCGGGTAGGGCAATGAGGGTGTCGCGTGTGTCGATGGTGCAGGGTGGCGACAGTAATTAGCGTGGCGAGGGCGGCAAGGAAGGGGTGGGCGGCGAGGACAGCGAGGGCAGGGTAGGCGACGTGGGGCGGCGTGGGCGGCGAGGGCGGCGTGGGTGGCGTGGGTGGGGTGGGCGGAGAGGGGTAGCAAGAGCAGCGTGGCGGAGAGGTCGGCGTAGGCGGGATGAGCGGCAAGGCCGGTAAGGGCGGCGAGAGGAGAGAGAAAAAAACGGTGAGGGTGGATAGGATGGCAACGAAAGGCGGAAAGGGCGGCGAGAGCGGGGAGGGCGAAGGAACGCGGACTGAAGAGGGCGTGGGCGACAGATCCTGGCGTGTGATGGAATTCACAGTACGCGTAGGCACAGCGAGCGAGAGCCTGAGGCTTTGGCGTTAGCTCTACAAACATCGCCTCCTGAGGCAATGTAACACCTGGAGCCACTCGCAGATTCGATCCCCAAAGGGAAGCAATGGGATGGGAAGTTTGTGTTCTCGTACGTGTAGAGAGTGACGTGAGTTCCTTTGGGGGCAAGTTGACCTGCTGGAAAGCAAATTTCGCCACTTGATCTCTTGCAGCATACAGAATCAACTCGAAAATACTTGGGCAGTAAATACAGAATGTCAAAGAGGTTTGTATACACAATACCTTTCCATCTTGATCGTCGTACTCTAATCTAACATTTGAAACAATATCCCTACCCTCCAAAATTATCAGAAATCTACTGGATTGCAATTGCGCTGATGCCCATCATTAAACAATATGCAAGACACCATTCTCGATGATTTTAATTCGGTGGTCACTTTAGAGACTTAAAAAACTTGCGATAAGTTTAAAGCATTTTCTAAAATCCTTTGATTTCTAATTTGTAGAGACACTGATTAACATGTTACTAGGAATACAAAACAAACCATTGGATAAAGAGTACTATTTGTATAATCAAAATGCTGTCGTTCTGATTAAGAGAAACAAATAGTTACAAAATATGAATTTTGGCTGAATATAAACATTAAGCTTCGTTTTCTTAGAATTAATATGCATTATTCTTGAATTTAGATATTAATATCAAATATACTCGCATATTCGCAGTGTTTTGGTTCTGTGTACGATATCTTTATCTCAGACAGATTGAGAAACTGAACTTGCATTGTAAGTAATATTGCTGCTCAGACAACATTCTGAGATTCTTTTACAGAACAACAAAAAAAACGTCGACAATCAATAATATTGAAAGGCAAAATAGTGACTGGGAATAGGCATAGTTGTGTTGGAGGAGCCCCCACTAGAAACCTATCAGTTACTTACATGTATTTTGAGAGTTGATCTGAGATTTGGGGTCTGTTTAATCGAATTACTGTTATAAAAAAGGTCCATATAATCTAAGAAATAAATAATTAAAAATTTCGTTGAATGAGTTTTTGTAATTATATTCCTTTAGCTTAAATATTTATAAATATTACTTAAAAAACATAAATAAGTCATTAACCAATATAGAACACAGCGGAAGAAAGAGAAACATATTTTTAATTTAAAATGCTTGTAGTTACATCCGTCATGCACATGAAATGTATGATAATTACTTTCTGGAAAACAGACTTTGAAACAAAATAAAACCAAATCATCCCTTAAATAAATAAAGAATAAATACATAAAAGAATAATAAATAAATAAAATAAAACCAAAATATCACTTAAAGATATAAAAGTAAATATTTTGTATTGCAATCCGTTTTTAACAGTATCCCATCATACACAGAAAATTATACTTTTTCTCAGAATTTCGTAACACAGGAACAATCTAAGGGAAGAAGTTTGAATTTTTTTATAAAAATTATTTTGATCCAAAATATAATGATCGCAGGAAAGTTTCCTCTTGATTTTCATGTTTTCTCTTTAGGCCATGTTGCTTTAAATTTTATTTAGGACCTGCATAATGTTTATACATTTTAAATTAGTAGGCATTTTTCTCGGTTTCCACCGATTTCCACGGTTTCCACCGTTTCCAAAGAGTGGAAAATGATGCAGTTATTCCCTAACAATCCGGTCACTGCTCGCGCGTAATCTTCATCCTTGGCAGCAGAGATTTTGTGGTATTCCTTGATAAAGTTCCAAGGATAATGAGTTGTCAACCTCAATATGATGATGGGAAAAAACACTCCCAAAACATATGTATGACGAAATTCTGTAAACATTAAAAAATGTTATCCTCTATTTTGGTTGATATCTCATTATCCTTGGAACTTTAACACTTAAATGCACTACTCTACCACACGTGTCGGGGGACCAATCAGAAAATTACGGCTTCTTCCGGCTGTACGGTGTTCTGCGGGAGGAGGGGACACCCCTCACAAAGCGACTTGTAGGCCACATATCACTACCTGTAGGCCACATGTCGCTAGGAGTCGCACGATCACCAGCACTGCTCGATATAGTCACGAATGCATCTCCTAGCCTCACAATCGAGAAAGACGCGAACTACCGTGAGATATTCCATTTTGATGAGACACCCCCACGCGCCAAGAAAGAAAAACCGATGTATAGGGGAGGAACACCACCACATCTTAGGAAAATATTTTCATGATACTAATGGGATACCAATGGCGATAGCAATTGAAGAAAACAAATAATCAATCCGTGGGTCCATGATCCATCAGACAGCGCGCAGACAGACAAGAACGCATTCGTGATGCAAGAAATTGAAGAAGAGAAGGAGTGAATAAGAAGAGGAGCGATGAAGAAGAACATGTGAAGACGAACCCAGAATCAATTCTCACTCCGCCAGAACTTAAAACCACATTTTGTTTCAAACGTATTTCCCACTCCAGCAGAACGGACGCCTTGTTTGCTGGTCCGTGCGCTTCCCGGGACGGGCCTGATCTGTGCGCGGGGGACGAGGGGTCCCCGAGCCCGTTACTTTCGAGCTCCTAACGTACGGCGCGGCCGATTCCTGCCAGTGAGTCCGCAACTCGGTCCCCAAAGGTTGCAATAATTAATGAAATCGACCGCGCGCCGCGACCAGCGCTGCGCGGCGCGGCGTGGCGCGACGCGGGCTGCCTAGTCCTCGCCGCAAGTGCAGCCGCAGCCAGGAGCCCCTTGTGACTCGCGCAAAGCCCCTGCTCTTTGGGGCATTATGCCCCGCGCCGCCCCACTTCTTCTCAAATAAGATGTACTTAACCTAGATGGAGGTCTTGTCTCGTTTACTTCGCTATTCACGGGCACCTTTTGGTTGGGCTCATTTTCTTCCCCTTTCGTTCCAGTGACAACTACGATCATGGTCGGAGACACTTTCAAACTCTGTCACGTCTCAGTAACTTATTGCAATTAACATTGATCAATGGTAATAAATACAATAATAAAAACAGATGAAGAGAACTAAATTAGATGGAATATTTCTAATAATAGTAATTATTATTATAATTATAATTACCATTATTGTTATATTCGAGACTAGACAAAGTTTTTCTACATTATTTATGACTGTACATTGCAGAACCTCTTCATTATTAATGAAAACACAAATTTGTGTTTCAATATTTTGAATAATTTAATGTGTTATTTCTCAAAAGATAATCCACTTTCACATTGTCATAAAATTACTCGTAAATAAACAGCAAATGACTTTTTAAACGGGTTTTTATCACATTTGGAAATTCGTTGCAAAAAGTGAGGGCATAAATGGAGTTGTTTTATTTTATATGGATCGATACAAAATGAACAATGACGAATGGTTCTAAAATATTGTGGATTGTTATATTTTCGTAGCACTATGGGATCAATTACGGAATATTCTAAAATAGTGAGAAATGTTTGCAAACAATACGAAATATCAATGGCTCAGAGAGAAAATAGGACGGAATTCTCAATAAACCACTTAAAATTTATTTCTTATCGTAGCCAAACATACTCCTTAAGCCGAGATTGAGGAAAAACATACTACAATTTTATTGACATAAAGGTGATAGGAAACCCTTTTTGAGCATGTAGAGATATAACAATATCCCTTCATGAGCAAATATAATCATTCCATTTAATAACAAAACATTTACTAATGAAAACAAAAAATAGTACAAACTACGAAGAAATACAACGCAATAATAGAATTGAGATGGCAAATGCAAATTAATCTTTCTTCCAATTCGAATAGCTCCTTATCGTTCACTGACTTCCGTTCGTTAAATTACATTTTAATTTACTGCTCACTTATCAGTGCCCTTTCATTAACTAGTGGCGATAAAACAGCACGTACTTTCTTCCAATATTGCTAATAGCCATGACAATTTCTATCATACACTTCAATTATTATTTGAAACATTTTTAAACAAACGAAAAAAATACATCTATTATTTTTAAAATTCAAACGTTTAAACGAAAAATATTTATGCCATTGAATTCAGTGTATCCACGTTCTACATAAATCTGCGCGATGCGTTTATTAACCATAGAAAAAATTATTTGTTTATATTAACGCAAACGAACTTCGACCGTCATTATCGCCATGTTATCAGTGAGGTGTTACAACTTGTTGCAACATACAATAATTATCACTAATTCGTGTGGGATATATCTTGCAAATTATCATTGTTGATATCACTGGCAAGAAAATGAAAATGGATGCAAAAATATAATAATTAAACGAATGTTGTTATAAGTAATTAAAACTACTCCTACCAAAAGTTTAAAGAAAAGATTTGGAGCCGTATTTGAGAAAATCTTGTTTTTGTATTTTTTTAAATTGCACAAATTTCACTCAATATTGCGCAAAAACTACTAAACTTTTCAAACAGATTTACATGACATTAAAGAAAGAACTCGCTATGAAGAACAAATTTTATTTGAAGGAAAATTTTCTATCTGCAATGTTGTAGTTGAAGGAAGATGCCGAATAAAATTCAGAGCTTCGCAATTTTCAAAATTTCAGAAAAATTGGATCTATGCCATCTTAATTAGTGTATTTTAATATTTTATTACAAGAAATTTAAAGAAAAAAATTGGAGCCATTTTAGAGAAAATTTTGAAAATTTCCGGGGGTCTTCATGTGAATTCCCCCTCAAAATTAAAATATCTGTTTCAAATTCACGGGGCCACGAGATCAGGCAGATCGGTCGGGGAGTACCAATTTTAGAGAAAATTGGCTGAGCGGTTTAGTCGCTAGTGTTTTTCATGCAGACGGACAGACGTTTTGCTTTAAATTGTTTTTTCGATATCAGAGACCCACAAAACAGGGATTCTGGCTGCACTACGTGTTGGGAGATTTTTTCTTAATTTAGCATTTGCATTTATCCACTTTTTTGTTACCAGGACCCTGTAATAGGAATTATTCTGCCGAAAATCCACCGTTTTTCCACGCGGCATTACATAACTTTTCTTATACTATACGTACGTATAATGCACGGGAAATTAAAAATTTGGAACAGTTTTTGAGAAAATCTTGTTTTCGTATTGTTTTTAAATTGCACATTTTGCACGAAATATTCCGCGAAAACACTAAAATTTTCAAAAAGTGTACATGACCTTAATAAAAGAACTCACTCTGGAGAACAAATTTCATTTAAAGGAAAAATCGCTTTCTTTAATTTTGCAGTTGTAGGAAGACGCCGAAAAAATTCCAACTTCTCCAATTTTCGAAAATTCAGAGTTAACCGTGAAAATCGGGCGTATGCCACCTTAATAAGTGTATTTTACTCTATTGTAACGTCAGAGCACTGGGTGCGACCGACCGCACAAGTCGTGCACGGGACCAACCCCTCTTGTGCCGGGCTGGCGGCGGCCGGACCTCCGGGGTCTCTCGGAGTGTGCCAGCTGGGGGCGTGTCTGGGAAGGCGGTTGTCAGTTCGCACAAGGGATGATGTGTTGCGACAGAACTCAGCCTGCAGATGGCGGCAGACCCCATGTGCAACCGGCCAAAATCTCAGTAAGGTAACGACGCCTTCAGCGTGGGAGTTCGGTCACGTGATGCCTCGCAAGAGAGGCGGGTAGGGAACGCTGCCTGGCATTCGAGGTTGAGCGGAATCGAGATGAGGATGCACATTGTCACCCTTGGAGGGGTTAATCGCGAGCAGCGTCTTGTGAGGCGTGGCTTTCACCATGAGACAAGAGGCCAGAGGCGGCGCTAGTGTTGGCGAGCTGGGGTTCTCTTTGGTGAGACTGGCGGCTCGTCTCAGGAGTAGGAGTGCTTTGGAGTGCAGCGTTCCTTAGGAGTGTAAATACTGCATAGCAAGTGACTGTTAATAAATATTATAGAAAACTCCGTGTCTATGTTCTTCCTCATCACACGACAAATACGGGTTTCTCATCGTGTAGACATCGTTTGACCAATTTTATCACCCATCAAGCTGCGTTTTATCAAAACTTAACAACTTCTGTAGAAAACTATAGCTTTAAGAATTCAAAATCACGACAATAGAAATAGCAATAAGTAACAAAAAACAATAGAAATGCATTCTCAGTATTTGCTTTATGAAAAACTTTGTTTAACATTTGTCGACTTTTGAAGAAACGCTTCTCAATTACTCTCAGAGGAATAGTGTGACGTGCCACCCTCGGAGCTGACATCCGCGTATTCCCGAGGCGGCGCGGCGTGTCAATTGGACTTCTGTGGTTGATTTGGAAAGTTAAGTGAGTTGTAAGGGAAGGGGGAGGGCGGTTTCCTCAAGAAAAAGTATTGTTCAAACCAATACTTCATTTTATTGCCAAAGAAGAGAAAAGAGAGGGGAAGCGGTGGTTAGGTGACGTGTGAACCAGGTGCTCCTGCAGGAACGACAGTAGCGGCCAAGGTGCCGGAGTTCTGGGATCGCGTCATCAACACGAGGGCTCCAGATGTATCGTGTGCACTTCACTTGCTCACTTCAGTGTGCCTCTACCTCATGTCTGCCTCCATCTTCTCTCTCTGGCTCCGCCGGGCCGTTTATATTGGCCCCACGCTTGCATTCGGCAGTGTTTTTCAGAGGTCGCTGCTGGAATGTTTTGCTTGCCTTGGGAGTCGCCCACGGCACGGTGTGGTGTAATGGACGCTTGCCACAATAGCTACCCTACACGTGTTTCGTTGAGGATGTGAAATATTTGCCATAACATATCAAACATCGCACAACTGTTTGCAACAAGAAAATGTCATCATTGTATTTCCAAGGACCGAGAAAGTAAAACATAAGTGCAGCTAAGTCACTAAAAATTGAATGCTTTTCTTACAGAACAAAGAAACAATAGTTTCAAATAAAATGTAACTGTCTGGTTGATGAGTGATTCAAAAACGTCTTTTCCCGAAAATGATTAATTAAGACAGATTGCATAAAGACAGATGAAATTTTAATTAATAAATGTTTTCGACAAGGATGTTCAATGTCGCCAACACTTTTTAACATTTATGTAAATGACATATTTCTGTGATGAAAACAAAATATTAGAACATGTATAAAATTGAATAGGAAAAATATTTTAAACCTTGTACGAGTACTTTATGCAGATGTTGCTATCATAATTCAAGAAACTGAAAAGAATCTACAGTGCGCCCTGCACCACTTAAATGAGCTATGCTCTTACAATCTAACCATCTCAAAAGACAAAATCAAAATATTGGCGTTTTGGAGATAAGAGATAATCCGTTCAAAAATAATTCTTGACAATGTAAGTTTCGAACAAGTTCTAAATTTTAATTAACCAGGATATGACACAGAAGGACAAAAACACATTGATAAAAAATTAGCACGATTTCAATCCGTCTGTGGGACCATACACATAACTTTTAAAAACAAGACCCGAAAGGATACTAGAATAAAAGTTTATAAAACATTAGCTTTTCCGATATTGCTTTATGGCAGTGAATGCTGGGTTCTAGCACAGAAAAGAGTAAGTAAAATTCAGAGCTCAGAGATGAAGTTTCTTCGAAGAACAAAATGCTGCATCTTAGAAGACCAGATCAGTGAAGAATTCGGGTGAGAAGTGAATGTAAATAGCATAAATAATATAATGGAAGTAAACAGGAAAAAGTGGCTGCAGCACTTAGAAAGAACGGAAGAAACAGACTGCCAAGATTAGCATATGCTGGGATTAGATTGCCAAGATTAGCTATGGGAAGACCCAAGAAAAGACGGAAAGATAATTGATTAAATTAATAACTTCCAGAAAAGAAGTTCGGAAGCAATAAGCCAACTTCAAGAAATAGTGCAACATCTACTTATTTGAAAAGTACGTGATTTATAATTTCTTTTCTTTTATAAAACAAACAAAAATAGCAGCTAAAGACAGTTAAATTTTGTTCCTTTTTTTCAATGTTGCTTTGCCTTTTCCATTAATGCGCATGTGTTACGAGTAGTTTTCTCCATTTCCGTCTTCAATCTCCCTCAGTGCCATGTTTCTTTTAATTACGTGCGCTACTATTTAGTGTCAGTAAAGAATTAATGTTTGTGCAGGTAAATGATATGAAGTCATCTGAATTAATTCAACGAACAGACGAAATAATGGTATATACTGTGATATGTGGATGATTAAGGAAGAAATTACCGAGGAAAATACAAAAAAAAAAAAAGAAACAGAGTATGAATTCAAACGACCGCGCAAAGCTGAGCGCGTTCGGAACAGCAGTAACTGACCAGGAGGGGTACCGGCCAAGTGCGATAAGGGAGCAACCCCCACTCACATCCTTGTGAGGAGAAAGGAGGGGAGGTGCAGCTTGACCGGAAGAAAATTGCTTCTTCTGAGCTGAGCATCGGTACTGAGTGGTCTAAAATTGTTTCTTCTTGTCGGGACAGCAGTACGGGGCGGTCGCAAGTTAGATCAGTGGAAAGAGTATTGAACTTGTGTAATGAAAAGTGCTCAGATCATGGTGCAGTAATTTCGCTCGTGAACAAAGCGTTATTTCGGGAGGCCGTAATATGATTTGAACTTTGAATGAATAGTTACGCTGAACAATTTCGAGCTATAGGAAGTGAGTTGGAAGAAGAGCTAAGCAATTATTATCCGGTAATTCGTGCGACCCGAGAAAATTTAATAAAATAACTGTTCGTGTAAACGGCCGCGTTTTTGCATGAGCGCATGGACAGTATTCCAATTCGCGGAAGGGACAAGAAGCGAAGAGGACGGAAGATCCGAGAAGAACGTATCGTGGAGGCGTCGCGAGAGGGCTCGTGACCGCTTGGAATTCATCCTTGGCGGCGCACAGCAGCGGGGCGTTCCAGGAGGCGACAGCGCGAGGGCGCGCGACCTTCACCGCAATCCCGTTGGCCGGCGTGAGAAGACGGCGTGAGAACGTTGAGTATTAAAAGTTTCGTTCGGGGCACAGTGAGAAATTGGAACTGTGGAAAGCAGTGTTATTTAACCAAAACTAGTCGCGAGAACTGGGGAGGGGAAATAACTAGTAACAGATTTAGTCGCACTTTAATAGACATTTTCATATTCCAAGCCGATGACCGAAGAGGGGAGTCCAAATTTAGTCGAATTTTGTTATCATTGTAATATTTCTGGTTCAATGAGGAATTAACTTTGTAAAATAGATTTAAGAATTTTGGATGGGGGAATTATGTGGAATGTGATCACGAAGAAAGGGTTAATTTTTGTGTAACTGATTATTTAAAGAATTGGATCAAAGTTTATGTTGAATTTGAGTTAATTAGCCGTAGGTGGTATTACCAGTCAAATGCGTGGGATCCCATTTGCGCAGGCCTGGGTAAATTATGGTTGAATGGTTTTTGAAAAGGTATCTTAAACTAACGATGCAATGATTTCAAGTGTAATTATGTTTTCTTGATTTGGGAAATTTTCGTTGGAATAAATCCTGACTTGTTACCAGAAAAGGTGTTGCTAAATTTCCATCACGTGCTATTCCGAATCACGACTCCGCCCTGCCAAGACCCCTGTGCCTTTTCAGGTCCCCCAAATAAAATTAGGATTATCGTGGCGAAGTACCGTCACAATACTTATGTGCAATTCATTTACTCAGGAATATGTATCTACATCACACACGTCAGATACTATTGACAATATATCGCTACACAATGGCACCACAGAAATCTACACTCATTTCTCCCAAATAAAGATTGTTTTTGTGGTTAAAGCACCCTATCAGTGAACGTAATGTCTGCGTCAATACGGGACCGGAAGGGCGTAGCATGAAAACAACTACTTGAACATACGGTGTTCACCACTCTCTGCTGACATATTTTGAGCATCGAGGAATTCAAGACAGAAAACGCTGCCGGGCGGCCATTGCCGCATCTTAATCTTATGCAGCCGTCATGTGATATTTCGCTCCTCTCATCCTATAAGGTGAAGGGCGCCAGCAACAACTAATGATACTTCGCATTCACACGTCATACGTATGACCTGTCCGCGCGTTATATGATCGCGTCACTCTTCATCGGCATACATCGGCTCTAATTACGGAAATTTAAAAATACATCATGCAATGCTCGTTTATTCTCCTTAAGAATAAAGAGTGAATATAACTTGTATTTGCCAAATAACAATCACAATGCATGTAGAAATACAGGAATATTTAATTAGAAATATTAAGCTCATCTGAAACGAAGTTTAAAATGCTGACTGCAAGATCGCCTTTACGTTATGCCATTACCTCGGAACTTATTGCATTCGATATTCAATTTCATCTCATTAAACCGAGATGTCAACGGATAAAATTTAGTTTCCTTAAAAATACTTTAGTTATTCTGGAGAACGTTCCTCGATTTCGTAGAATTAGCTGAAAAGTTGCGCCGGAGCCTTATTGGAAATGAGTGATGGCGCCCGTATCTGCGAGCTCTCCGCTGCCCTTCCGCAGTGCTCCGGCCGAGGAACGGAGTCGTAAAACATTCAGCGGCAGCGCTCACTATTCTCAAATCCCCAGCTCTCGAGGCGGGGCGGCCAGGAGGGAATTTAATTCAATCGTATCCTCAGGCGCATCCTCGCCTCGCTCATTAGAGCCACTTTTCTTGCCTAGTTACGCGCTGTTTCTCTTTCGGAGCGCTCTCCGCCTTTTTTTCTCATTGAGCGGTTTTTTCTCCGCTGCCTTCCCGCGTCTCGTTTCTACGTCTCAAAATTTTGCTCGGTTTTACTTTTTACCACGCTAAACTTTTTTATCAGTTCATCAAATTCTCAAAAACATTAGATAAATTGTTAAAACCCGCATTTTCATTGAATCAACCATTTATTACAAACCGGTTCTTGATTAATCAGTATAAGAAAGGTTAAATGTGTGTTTATGTTTATTTTGTACGTTCTGTTTCACGTGCGCGGTTTGTTAGTAATTGTTTCCCTTTACTTGTTTCCCGAAAAATGATATATTGCATACATAAATTTTATTTCCTTTAATTTGAATCCTGATATGAAAGCACTCACACATGCATCTTTCTTTCTGTTTCACGTGCGCGGTTTGTTAGTAATTGTTTCCCTTTACTTGTTTCCCGAAAAATGATATATTGCATACATAAAATTTTATTTCCTTTAATTTGAATCCTGATATGAAAGCACTCACACATGCATCTTTCTGACCATTTGTCCATTTCAAAATTAAAAAGAACAAACCTCTTAATCTAGGGATGCCAATAAAAGAAGATATGTAATCCCTCATTCTAGTCACCTACCTCAAATTCCTGTCTGTAACCCCTTCCTCCTACCTCACTTTCTACTATTCCTTCGAAACCCCACCTCTTCAATACCTCCCCCAATTCCAGTAACCCTTCCCCCCATCGCAGCCTCTACCCTATTCCTTTCCCCAACCTGTCTACTAACCCTTCCATTAACCTTTTCCCCTAAACCGTCACCCAAACCCCTCCCCAAATCTCTCTTCAAACTCCTCCCTCCCTCTCCCAACTCCCCAAACCTTTCCCCTAAACCCTTCCTGCAAACCCTTCCCCCAACGCCTCGGTCCACGCCCATCCCCCAAGCCCCAGCTCGGGCGCCGCCGCTCGCTTTGGATTGCCGCGCCCTTTCCCCAAACCCGTCACCCAATCCCTCCCCAAACCCCTCTCCAAATCTCTCCTCCAAACTCCTCCCTCCCTCTCCCAACTCCCCAAACCCTTCCCCTAAACCCTTCCTTCAAACCCTTCCCTCAACGCCTTCCTGCAAATCCTTCCCCCAACCCCTCGGTCCAAGCCCATCCCCCAAGCCCCACCTCGCTCGCTTTGGATTTCCGCGCGGCGGGCGGCGCGCCGCCGTGCGTAGCGCGCTGTTTCCGCCGCGAAGATTGATGCGCCGCGCCGCCTCTTCGCTCACAGTCGCCGTCTATTTGCGGCCCTGCAGCGGCGGCGGCGGTGGCGGCCGCCCCCGCGAATTACCCGGCGAAGCTGCGCGAGAAATCGCGTCTCCGCGGACGCTCATTTGTTGGCGCGGCGCAGCTGTGCCCTCCGGCCTCGACGGCGGGCGACGCGACGGACGCACCCGCGGACAGACGGCGCGCCACGGCGGGGGCGGGGCCCTCGCCACGCCAACGTTCACCCTGGCAGTGAACGATGAAAACGTCATTCGGATGTAACCTTCCGGTGGGCGCGCCTCTTGGAGTCACATAAGCGGGAGCACTCTGTGTTACCTCGAGAAAACAGTCTCTTGCACCCCCAAAACTTCTATTATTTAGTTGAAGAAGGAAGTATGAAAACTCACAACTATTCATTACATTTTTAATGTTAATACATTTTATAAATCACAGAAACATGGCTATTTTTATGTAATAAATAATATAACCTGTACCCATAAACGAACAACCTGAATAAGAAATATGTTCGTTTGGAATACTAAAAATACTTACACGAGTGGGTGTGGTACATCACGGAGTGCTGCAGCCCGCATTTTTTTATTTTCAATTTTTTTCACGACTGATAGGGAGAAGGCAACGGAACGGAGATTTTAGAACAATAAAATCGCAAAGGCAGCATGGAGTGCTGCCGCGCGCCCTCCGGAATGGTAAGGGGTAGGGATAAAGAGATAACACCGTCTCATGGGGTTTCCAGGGTCTCTACGCTTATTAACTGAGAGTTCTTGACGATTTGCATTTGTAATTTCCATGCTACTTAAGGCATAATGATTATTTTTCATATGAATGGTACATGAATCTAGAAATACAGTATGTAGACCTGTAAATATATCTGTGAGAAGTTTGAAGTATGTACACATTTATTAGCATGGAAACTACAGAATGGAATAAGGTGAAATGTTAAAAGCCAATTATTAGCTTGGCATAGAACGTTGTTTCGTACTATTAATAATTTCTATTGTATAAAATACACATTTAGATTATTATGCACGTTGTAATTACAAGCCCAACAATTTTTCATTTTAGAATAAATTCTAGTCGTATATTGGCCATGGGAATGTCACCGTGTATTTACCCGGAATGAGACTTTTTAAATAATTTTGAAAGGTGCGTAGGGCGCGTTGTCGACTCTTGCTCTAATACTAATGATAAACCAAAGTCTCACAGTTTCCGACGTTTTAATATTTGTGGAAGTAATTTCACAAGACAAATGGAATATTCGGGAAAGGGGAAGTCAAATATGTAAATTTTGGAAACTTCTACTGAAAATGTTGAAGAGAAATGAATTTTTATTAAATTTCCATCGACACAGATATTGTGTGGGTGTGGGTGGATGGATGTGTATGTGTGTCAGTGGAAAAGTACTCCGTCACCCTGCACGCACACTTGTGCGGTAGGTGAATGCGGCACCACGCCGCTATACCCTTTTCCCTGTTTTTTTTCTCATTTCTCATTCGAGAAATTGGTGCTAGTGAAACAAGAGTAACTCTTTTTGTAGCGCAGAGGCGCAAAAGATGAGCAGTTAGGGTAGTAAAAGCGTTTCGCCTTAGTTCAGGACTCATCAGACAGGCTTCCATCCTGTGACGCTGTATGAACAATATGCTCTGTAGGTTCGTACACCCGATGCTCCAAGTAAGCTACGGTTCTGCAACGATGTTGCACCGAGCAGGCTGCGACGGTATTGCACAGAGGAAGAGACTACCTCGTGCAAGAACACTACTCAACGGTAGCTAGCCGTGAAGCATGCTCTACACCGCGAGCCAATGTGTAGGTCGGCGCCGGATCTCGTCATCTAGCAGGAGATCACCGCCACGCCCGAGATAAAACATTCATTAAACGTACGGGACTAATGACCTTAGTTGATGCGCCCGGAACCAATAATCAATCAATCAACTACTCTTACCTTCAGTTTTAAAGTGCCAAGCGTGCGGGGTCGTAATTTTCTTCTTTAAACCGATTTAATAAGTAGTTATAGTCCGATATATTATGGAATATGTGAGAAATCGAAAGATTCGTTTTAGATGCATTCTTAATGATAAAGAAGGAGCAACTTGATAACTGTTCTTCAAGTGTGGTAATGTGCGCGTGCTTTCAAAGTTCTAACTTCAGTATCACGAGAACCTTCCACAACCTTTATCTGTGTAATGGATTGCAACCTACTTGCTACCAAAGCCTAATCCATGGACAAAAAAATTCCTTTCCTCACACTACAGCAAAGTATTATCTTCATAAAGGAATTCAAAATAGTTGGCGGAGTTTTAGATTCGATGTTTGCACATCATAATGTTTCGTGAACGTGTGTACACATTTCGGGAGCCCCAAAATCTTCTGTTCAGTACCCTTACAATCTACAAGTTGTGGAAATGCAATTGAAATTCTGAAGATTAAGTTTGGTTTTGTGGGTAATGAGGAGACAGAAAATATGCAATGCGACAAGGTTGCGCTGAGGTGCAAATGGTGTTTGACGTGCAGTTTGAGGTGTTAATGATCAGCTTAGATATCATATATGAATATTGAGCGATTTCTGATCATAGAGGCAATTGACTTGATTGACAGCAAAATTTAGTCCAAACTGTTGTCAGACATCAAAGTTGGCAACGATATTAATTGTGAAAAGCAGCTAAATTGAAAAATATGGAAGCTTTTTGACGCAGATTTCCTGCAATTACAACAAGTATATTATACTTATCTTCTATCGATTATAGATTCTTTTGTGCGAAATGAGCTGCATGAACATACACAAACGTGATAATTCATTTCAAGCTTTTACAAAGTCACAAGGATGATTTAGTGCTCGACGTGACCATGGAGCATTAACGATATGAAAAGAGAGAGAATTAGTATTCAGCTGGTGGTTAACATTACACACATCAGATGGATATGAATCGCATCACTAATTCTGATTAGTCTATGAATTGAATGGTACCTCCAAAGCTTCCGATTCTGCATTTGCAAATGGGACCTGTCAGTGAATGTTTGCGATGGGTATGATAAAAGATGCTTATTTCTAAAACTGAGAGTAGTATATTGCAATTGATTTTATTTCACAGCTGTGAAATAAATCAATATCCCTGGCCCGATCATGAATTTTTTGAACTCGTTATTACTGATGTTTAGTTACGTTATCTGGAGTAATTCTGTTCATTGACATTTACCTCATCACGCAAATGGAATATACTAAAGTATGCTCAGTCACTACTGCTCTCGTATAATACATTCAAACTTTCATTAAATTCGCTTGAACCTTCAAAGGAACTTATGCGTACTTTCAAAATGTTTCACTGAACTTGACTATTGACATTGAGGAATTTAACCCTTCGATGCACAGAGCTGGGATTTTGCGCCTTTCCACTTAGTGGGCCTCAGAGTCCCGGTCTGAATAAAACACTAATTTGAGGCCGAAATGAAGTAATGAATGCAATGCTTTTTATTAGTAAATAAACTTTTATTTTAAACTCTTAAAGCATAAAATGGAATTTTCCACATTTCTTTTTCAGCTATAGCACAATATTCTTTTATGTAATGTTCTGATAAAAGTTTGTGTTTGCACACGAAACACTGTGATTTTGTTTTTTGTCTTTTCCGAAGAGTCATAATTTGGCCTGGAAAGAAAGTAACGACCCCAATAGAAATATTTTATAACAAATTTACGGTATTAACCTTAAATATACCCTTTATCTTTTATTTTCTTTGGAGATAGGACTTCTAAACATGTGTTCCTGTGAATCCGGAAGACTTCAAGAGTATTTAGGGCTCTTTTGAGGATATTAGGGTTTTCTCACCCTTGTTTTCATGTTTTCACGGGATAACTCTTCTGTCATTTGCATATACCCCTTTCCCACTGGCATTAACCTTGAATCATTTTTGAGAAGATTATGTACGCATTCAAAGCAGCAACATCAATCTTGTTATAAAATAACGTCATTGGCTATTGAAGAGTATTTCTTCATGACGTGTAATTGTCGATCCATGAGATGAACTTTGTTTTGTAATATCCGACAATAATTGGTTTCATTTTTGGTCGTTTTTTGTATCTTGGTCCTGATGTATTGTGCAAAAAAGGTAAACAATTTTGTTTTGGAGTGTATGATAAAACCAAATATTTCCATGGTGTCCAAAAATTCTTGAACATAATTACTTACCGATATAATTTCACAGTTCATGTGGTATTTTCTACATGTTGGCTCGTAATGTTAGTGTCTTCTCCATAAGAAATTCACCGAAGAATATCGACGTAAAAATTTATCATTATAAACTCTTAGACACTTAGAAAAGTTATCAGTTATAAAGTTATAACTAGCAGTGAGTAATGACTGTATCAATTCCTTTACCGTTTTCGATACAAAATCTTTTGTAATGTTCATCTTTCCTTTTCCACGGTGTATTTTGCCATTTAGTGTGAATCCGTTCCTTGATTCCCTGCACCAAAAACTCTTTTATGTATTTATGTGGTGAAGATTTGTGTCTATTGGTGATTAAATAACGAAGACTGGAATGATACATTTCAACAACACAAATGGGTTTCTTATGCGTTAAAAAATCGGTTAAGGGAAAACAGACTACCGGGTCTGGGAGGCCCACTTAGTGGAAAGCACGGCTACCATCAGAAAAATTGAAAAATGTGAAAAAATTTCGTAGCATATTGGACCATTGTTTTCCAAAAGAAAAGAAACAATACAACAGAGGGTATCATGAAAAGATACACCTGTATGTTAACGGGAAAATATTTACAAAATTAAAAAACACAGCCGGGCCTCTGAGATCCACTGAGTGCACTGAAGGGTTAATAAAATATTAACATATACATTATTATTACGTGAATGGTTTGCAGTTTTATTAACCGTTTCTTACACTACACGCCACTGAGTTTCATTCTGCCAGACTTCCTCTATTCTTCTCTGATTCATCGTCGTATCGATGACGGTCTTCCGACCTTCTTTGATGTTACCTAGAATACCTTCTTTGTATTCCTCGGTTTCTTCTTTCGCAAGGGATCCAATCAAAATCTATTTTACTTTCCCGTATACGTACGTATACACGGAGTGATATACGTAGTATAGGGAAAGTTATGTAATGCTGCGCGAAAAAATGGCCAATTTTAGGCGGAAAAAAATTAATTGCCGGGCCGTGAAAACGAATAAGTGGATAAAACCAGTTGCTAAATTAAGAAAAAAAATCCTCTATCTCGTGGTGTGGTCAAAATCCATGATTTGTTGCTTCTTTATACTTAAAAATCGATTGACGGCATTCCGTCCGTCTGTCCGTCTGTCCGTCTGTGGTCAACGCTAGCGCCTAAACCGTTCGGTCGATTTTCTTCAAAATTGATATTCCCCAGTCGATCTGATTCTAGTCGAAGCTTTGTGATTTTGAAAAAGATTCTTTGAAATTGGGGGTACTTTATATGAAGCCCCCCGGGGATTTTCAACATTTTCTCAAAAACGGCTCCAAATTTTTACTTTAAATTTCTTGTATGAATAGAGGAAAATACACTTTTTAACATAGCATAGGTCCGATTTTCACGTACAGCTCTGAATTTTCGAAAATTGTGAAAATTTCAATTTTTTTCGGCGTCTTTCTCCAACTACAAAATTGAAGATAGAGATTTTTTCTTCAAATAAAATTTGTTCTGCATATTGAGTTCTTTAATAAAGGTCATGTAAATGTTTTCACAATTTTGGTAGTTTTCGTGCAATATTGCGTGCCATATGTGCAATTTTAAAAAATTACAAAAACAAAATTTTCTCAAAAACGACTCCAAATTTTTTCTTTAAACTTTTGGTAGAGATAGTGGTAAATGTACTCTATCAATGACATAAAAGCCATTTTGGTCTATCGGTTGGTTTTTTCAAAAATTACCAAAATGTAAATTTGTTTACTTGTCTCTCACGTCGTTAATATTTACGTGATCGGCGATTTTTTTACATTATTATATTTACGAGTATATATTCTTTAAATAATGTCAAGTAAAGTTTCTCGAAAACACTACCGTTTTCTGTGAAAAGTAGCTCACATTTCGGCATTTTCAGAAATGCTCAAACGTCATTTTCTCGTATATGGCTGCAATTCTTTTCTTGAAAGTTTTGTAACAGATAGTGCTAATTACACTCATTAGTATAGCGTGAAGTTTATTTTGAGTTTTTTTGTTTTTTTCAAAAATTATATAAATGTAAATTTTTTGAAAGATCTCTCACATCTTTAATATGCACATTATCCGCAATTTGTAAAGATGATTATATTTGTGAGTGTAAGTGCTTCAAATAACTTCAAATACAGTATTTTGAAAACTCAAAAATTTTCTGTGAAAATGAGCTTCAAATTTTGCATTTTTAGTAGTGGTAAAACGCCATTTTCTCTTAAACGGCACATAATTTTTAAAAGAAAATTGCCATTTACGGCTAGGTTTTTGTGTTCTTTAATATTCTAAAATTAATGTTTCTGTTCTACCAATAGGAAACCGAAAAATTAAGAAAATGACAAAAAAATGTACTTTTGGCGATGATAGATGGTAGCTGGCAAGAAAGAGTATGTGGCAATTCCGAATAGCTAGCGAAGACCCAGGAAAATAGAAAACTAATACGGGAAAGTCTGTGCCATTCTGTTTCTGTTTTTTGACAAATAAATAAATAAAATAAATACGGTCATGCTTAATTTTTTCAAACTACGAGTAGTTTTTCTTTAATTTTGTGACAAACGTAATAGGCCGCTGTAAATTTACTGCGCTTCGGACAGCTGGATGCGTCGTAAATTAGAATGTGCAATTTTGTATATTATTTCTTTCTTCGTTTCTTACATTCGAACTTTGTTATAGACTTACACATTAATATTTTAGAAAGTGTTTATTTTGAAAAATTTGAAATAAATAAAAAGAATTAATAGCTCTCAGAATAGCGACAATGCAGGGTCTGCAAACAATGGAATTCACTTTGCGCTCGCGAATATCTGTGAATTAGTGTCATTGTTGTGACCTAATGGAGCTGTATGAAAAGGAGTTATAATTGTCTAATTTATGTTGATATTTGCAGGCAAATATTTAGTTTTGCACCAAATGCTGTACCATTTGTAGTGAGTAGAGAATTTGTTGCATGGTTTTAAAATACTCTTCCCTAATCATGGCCCAATGGAAGGCATTTCTATATTTCCAGGGTATCAGGCTTCTTTTTCCAATACAGAGTTACAAAACTTTTGCATTCTATTTTTGTGAAGTTGTAGAATTCACATAGTTCTGACAACACTGCAATGGAGATAGTGAGTTCCAAGCGAAGATGTTAGTAGCGCATAAAGTGCAATATTACAGTACTACTTAGCTGTTTCCTCTAATACGGGAAAGTAAGTGCTGTTGTAGCACCACTAGTTTTGGTCTTATATTAGAGTTCATTCTCATGTCCATAATATTGCAGTTGTTTTCAACGTTCCTTCTCACTTGTCTCTCTGTATGCATTATGCGTCTAATGTTTTATCTTCTTACTCTGTTAAACAAGAAATTCTGACAGCGTCAACTTCAAAATGTAATCTTCGTAACATTTAATCGCGAGTTGGTTGCATTTCTTTTAAACACAATTTCATATCTATATGTTACGCAGGCAATATACTGTACTTGTTTAGAATATAAGATTCTTTTTTCCAGAAAATTTTCAACAAAAATTAATGGGGTGTAATATACGAGTATCTCAAAATGTAACGAAACAGGTCTTTCAAAAACTGTCTTTTAGAATAACCGTTTCCTTCGCAATGACAGAAAGGGAGATTCAATACGCGAGAATTCTTTTCCGAAACTTTCATCCAAGAATCTGAGAGGAGTCTTATACGCAAGGGGGCTTGTAACGACAATACAAAATTTAAAACCAATTTCTTTTCCTCATTTCTCATCCAAGAGCTACGGTTTGAAGAAATGGCAGTTTTCTCGCGGCTGGAGCGGTAGGCGCGCGGTCTGGGGAGGCGAGCGGCCGGAGGGGTGTGTCTAAGCGTCCGGCCCTTTGTGGTCGCGAGGCGATGGCTGTCTCTGTGCGCCGCTTGTGCGGCTTCTTATTGTCGCTGCTCATTACTCCGCTCCCTGCCAGGCGCCCCGGGCCGCGCCGCGCCGCGCCGTCCAAAGACGCCCGACGAAGGCAGCGCTGAATGGCGGAGGGCTTCGAATAAGACTTACCGAGCACCGAGCTTCTTTTCTTCTTCTTTCTCTTCTTCTTGCCTTTCTTCTGCTTCTTATTATTCTTCATTCATCTGCGTCTTTTCTTCTTCTATGATCTCGCGATTTCCTGAAATATAATTTCGTAAAGCATATTCTGTCATGTTAATGTTCCTTATGGCCGACGGGGGGGGTCCTCATTCTCAGTGTAATAATTACATACTTTCTCAGAAATAAGGGTCAATGCACACATTTCGTCAATACAGTCGGCAAAATAACGTTACGAGGTGTTTGAGAAGGCAGAGAAAAATAACTGATTTAGGATAACTAATTGACAATGGAATACAATTTTATTCTCTTAACCCTTCAGTGGGCGCGTGGAGTACCGGTGTACTCCACATAATTTTAAACCTTCATTTCTTTTGTATAAGCTAATACTTGGAGCTGTCGTTCCAGGTAGCTGACTTTACAACTGTAACGAATCGCATAGAGGAAATGGATGTCATCAAAACCACTTATCTCTCTCGCGATAACAGATTTGTTTTGAATGGAGCACCATTGTACTCCACGCGCCCACTGACGTCGCTCAGTTGTCTCGTGTCAGTCGTCCGTCCGTTGTGTCTTTCGCTCCTTAGGTGTTTATGTGTATGTAATCTGTATTACATTTCTGTGACTAGCTATCTGAAACTAGTTTGGTGTTTCTTTTGAAATATGAATTCTGCTAAACAAAGTAAATTACAAGAAAAGACTTCGGATGCGGATGTCATTCGCACTGGTTTTCGGAAATAGAAGATGAATCAGATTTTGATGAAGATGACAGATGATGATGTTACAGAAGATCTTCTTGAAATTAGTGATCACAATTCTCAGACTGAACAAAGCGAGTCAGAAGAAAATGAAAATGAGTCTCTGTTACTAATGAGTTATTTCGTCGCAAAAGACAAAAAGACAACTTGGAATTAGGTGAAACCACGCGTAAATGTTCGTTCGAGATCTTAGAATATAACTTTGTATTTACCAGGACCAAAGTACCAATGGGGTAGTTGATGGTACTGACTCTATAGTCTCTTAATAAATAATGATGTGATAAGTTTGATTACCAGAAATACTAACATTTATATTGAGAAAATAAGTTCTCCTTTTAGTCGCGACACAGGTGCAAGACCGACAGATGATACGGAGATTAGAGCTCTTATTGGAATACTTTTTCTTATTGGATCACATGGAAGTTCAAGAAAAAATTGCAGCAAATGGGACAATTTCAGAGGCTCAGGTGTAGAAGCATGTTTTTTTGTCAATGAACCTGAAGAGATTTAGATTTTTATTGAGAATTCTAAGATTTGATGATGTGAGGGATAGATGTACCAGTACTTCGTTCGACAAGTTGGCTGCTCTTAGAGAGTTATTTGACGAAATGGTTGCAAATTATCAATTATCGACCCAGCAAGACATTTTGTGTCAGTAATTTAGTAATATGTCAGTAGTTTTGAAACTATTGTTAGGAGGAGATGAATAACAGTAATTCAGTAATAAGTCAGTAGATTTTAAACCATTGTTTCAAAGAGGAGATGAACAGTTGTGAGGTAAGAAAACTTCCAAGCGGCTATGGCCACTGTGATGTCTGCGGCAGAAGTCGCAGTAAGTCTACTCGTAGATGGTGTTGAAAAAGCAAGAAATGGATGTGCAACGACCATTTGAAAGCTGTGTCCATATATTGTTATGAAACTTTTAACATTTGAGCCATTTGCAAAATTTCCAAAGTGATTTGTGGAAATAAACATTTTTTTCTGGATTCTTAAAAAAAAATTGTAACTGAATTGCCTTGTTCATGTCAGTTTTTTAGTGTTAGAATGAGAATAGAATTTTAGTGTTAGAATGAGAATAATAGTAATATGTTATAAAAATAACAATTTAAGTGTCAAAATTCATAGGGTTTGTTAGCAAAACAGCTCCTAATTTTGGAGTACGGGTGTACGCCACGCGCCCACTGGCGGGATGGAAAGACGCGCCCACTGAAGGGTTAAATACAACTGTCCGTTTCAATACATTTTCTGGAATTTCCTATTTTTTATGATTTATTGCCAATGAAATCAACAATTTTATTTGTTTTCTCTACAGTAATGAAGTGTATATGAAATGTTTGCTAATCGTGATTTGCAACTACACCATTAAGAACTTTAGAGCACTTGGACACTTTAAAAGTGTTAAAAGTTGTCCATAGGTAATTCAGTGGAATCTAGGAAACTCGCACTTGAAGGAAAACAAAAGAGTGAGTTACTGCTTTTCTGTCAAGGCGCGAGGTAACAAAAAGAACTGTAGTGACATTTGAGATTAAGATGAGCAAACATGACCGACAGAACGGTTTGGTTTCGCACACTTCTACTAAATAATTTCAAAAGTTAAATGATGTTCAGAAACGCTCACAAAATTCAGATATTCGAATCCATTCATTCGTAATAATTGTTATCGCCATAGATATTGCTGTACGCATGTTCCGAGGGGATCTTACTATTTCCATCTCAGACATTAATATTAAAGAAATAAATGCAATAACAGCATTAGAAAATTAACATAATTTTGCAAAAAAACGGTAGTAGATAAAAATTGTAAAAATAAAGAATTCAAAAAGTGTCAATTGTATTAGATTATTCACTGACAGAATATTTCCACATTGTTTAAGATTTTGGCATTGTAAGTTTTATATACGCAAAAATATTTCGTACACAGTAATCTCTCAACCTTCGCGAGAGTTTCGTTCTCAAAAAGCATCGCGAATGTCAAATACGCAAATATTGAATCTACCTTTTAATGAAGAAAGTTAATTTAGGTTCCTCGATATCGAAAAACTGTTTAGAAAAGAAAGAAAAATATCTGAAAAACAATTGCAGAAGAACTGCACAAGCGCTACTACAAAAAGGGTTAACAATTAACATTGCAAAGAGAAGAAATAAACAACATTTCAGTTTTCGAAGTTTAAAGTGATTGGATACAAGATTAGGTAATTTTCTCGATTAAACACTCTCCTTGTTGTTCTAATACCCAAATACTTTGTATGGAAGAGTTGCTGCTTCTATTTTTTGATTTAGAAATTATTTCCATATTTGGAACATGTTTAAATGCTCTTTCCACCAGAGCTTGTTGAAGTTTTCCGTCATTACCAGTTTTGACACTGACGCAGGATGCAGTTTCGCTTTCGTTACTACATATTACGTTCGAGAAGGTTTTCTTCGCTGATGATTTCCCGAAGCTCCTCTTCAGTGAGGTCGTTATAATGAGAGTTGCGTAGATCCTGAATGGCTTTTCTGTTCATGTGGCTGAAACCTTACCTACAATTTGACGCAACAGAAATGAATTATTTTACAATACTGTTGTTGAATGAGAATTGACATTCCAACTTTGACATATTTGCAGAACGTGATACTTTGAGCTCTGGTGCCTTTTAAGTTTTTTTTCCGAGGCGACGCTGAAAAAATATGTAATATGTATTAACAATATGAAAGAAATATTAAAACTTGAACGTGTCATTTTCTGATTGTGATTCTCTTCTTCATCAGATGAAATTGTCCACACACTTCAAAATCTAGTCTAACTATTCTGCTTCTTCAACTTTGATATCTTCACTCAAAGATTGAGCATCGGTCTTTTTTAAAGATTTTGTGTATAGCTACTCTGTCAGATGTTGATAACATTTTAAAAAATTAGTTTTAACGCGCATTAACATCATGGTCATGATGACTTGTTGGGTGCAGAATCCCATATGTTTCAAAGGAACTTTGGCGAAGTTATAGTGTCATTGGTCAAATATACTTCTGTTTGTCAAAATAGCAGCACCCAGAAGGAATGGTTGGAATCGCTTAAAAATAGGTGTATGTTTAGAATAGTGTATCCACAAGAAGTGATTAAGTTTGCATAGAGATGGAGTGCACTTTGGCATAGCAGCGCCCTCCTTTGTGTGACAGGTCAGGTCAGTGTTACATCACACTGAGGCAAAAGAGTGTCAGTCGGTGTAGAGCCGTCGTGGAAACGAATGTCGTGGAAACGAATGTCGTGGAAACGAATGTCGTGGAAACGAATGTCGTGGAAACGAATGTTGTGGAAACGAATGTTGTGGAAACGAATGTCGTGGAAACGAATGTCGTGGAAACGAATGTCGTGGAAACGAATGTCGTGGAAACGAATGTCGTGGAAACGAATGTCGTGGAAACGAATGTCGTGGAAACGTGCGAGCAAGTGCTGTTATGCCTCGTCGACGCCAAAGCGCGCAATATCAGCATTTGAGTGAGTTCGAATGGGGCAGAATGATGTCTCCACAAAATCGGTGTGTCGTAATTTAACATTGCGGCTCGAACGGGGCGCGTTGCTACTACAGTAATGCGTGTGTAGAATTGTGTCTTGCATTAAAGCATATTTATAAAGTAAGCGTGCTGCACCAAAGAGCTCTCAATTTGGCCGCTGGATGTCACTGAGGTGCGACGAGTACTCTCTCGGTGGAGTGTTTATTAGCTATCAAATTATTATTAGTTATTATATTAGTCATTAGATATTATTTAACAGACAAGAGAAACCCATTGTCACCTGACAAAGTGTCTGATATTTTTTTAATCCATAACGCCAAAATATGTATGAATTCTTAAGAATCAAATATTGTAAAATGTTATTGGCATACATCTACTTCCTACTTGGTTTCCTACGAAAAGTCTTTGAATTTTTATACCATTCAATATTTGCGCAGGCATTGAGTGCGACACGAAATGTGAATTGGTTATTGTCATAATAGTGATAAGCGGAAAACTTGCACATTTTTTCGTAAGTTACCGGCTCACGCTTTGTGAACCGACGCTCATCCTTCGATTAGTGCAAAACTGCGTCCTACATTTTTTTAAGCGTCTTTTCTTGCCCCGCCGAACTTTTGAAATTCCTTTCCACAGTTATTTTGAAGAATGGCAAAATATTTACTATGTGAATTTCATTTTTTTGGTTTGTATTGTATTATAATTTTTTATTGTTATTTTGTACAACATACCAGTTCTGTATTCTATTATTAACATTTTCGAAATAAGATTTCTAGAACAAAAAGTAAAGTTACACAATATTTGATTTTTGTAGATTAAGTACTATTTATAAATATGTTATTGTCATGTTTATCGACAAATTTGGAAGATCTGGGGAACAATATGATTAAACTTTTAATAAATATTACTCAAATATTAAAATATTCGCTCATTCTTAAAATGCAAAGAAAATTCTTTGTATTATCCCTACGTAGAGATAAATTTGAAGAATACTGAAGTAAATAAAATAAGACTTTTGCATTTAATTTTCCATTTACCAGACAAGACTTTTGCTCTCTAATTCTTAGAAAATTCAATCATACACCGCGTCACTCATATCTTTCTATGAACATTTATTCGTGTGTTCTTTTGATAT
The DNA here is from genome assembly GCA_031308135.1 of Acheta domesticus. Taxonomy (NCBI): domain Eukaryota; kingdom Metazoa; phylum Arthropoda; class Insecta; order Orthoptera; family Gryllidae; genus Acheta; species Acheta domesticus. The sequence goes on along the minus strand of JAHLJT010009419.1, from coordinate 82,390,799 downwards.
GTTCGAAGACCCAAAAGTTCAGTTTATAACTTTATAATTGGTTTCAAAAAAATATACTATTTAAAGTACATTTATAAATTGTTGTAATAGTCCTCTTGGTGCACTTCTCACCATAACCTCTACCGCTCAAAACTGAAACACGTGAGATAGACGTTTTATCTTCGATATCTCAAAGCATTACGATTCCTGCTCTGCGAGTAACGGACACTCGAGTATGCAATGCTCGAGTGTCCTGTACTCAAGGACGGGATTCTCGAGTGAGTATGAGCAAGTAAAATCGCAAAGATGCAATGCTCTTGTGTAGAACCTCTTGTGTCTTGAGGATAGAGGAGGGTCGTACACAGCGGCGAGTGGGTACTCGAGAGTAATACAATAAAAATTATTGAACACAACTAAAGAACACGAAAAGAAATATTGCTACATGGTAAGAGATTTCTTTACCATGAAACTGTAAATTTTGTCTGAAACGAAAGTCGGAAGAAATCACGATTGTTATATCATAATTGCAAAACATAAGTAATTATGCTAAATGTCCATATGGATATAACAAATGCGTTTGGAATATAAATCGAGATTCTGACAATGAAGATATCGACAGTGAGAACATACTTTATTCGCATCAAAGAATCTCATATGCTATCCATCCCCGGGTGAAGCTCTCTTCGCATTCTATGTAATCTTGTTTGCCACATCAATCACTGGTGACACCTCTCTCATTTTTCCTCTCTATCTTCCCTACCATGTAACATACTACATTGACCCATCCTCCAGTAAAAGTCATAAATCCTCCAACACGGAAGAAAACTCTCATAATTCTTTTCTCAGAAGGTGTCAGATGCAATGTTAAATATCCTCAGTCGTCCTTTCCTCAGAATTTGAAAAAAAGTGGGAAAAAAATACCGGGTGATTTTCCAAATCGATGGCCTTTCGAGTAACTTCCTACGATATTTTCTTGTGAAAAGAAGAAACATTGTGTGTGAACACAAACATTAGTTTTTAATTACGCATTGTGTAAACGCAAAATCATCAAATGAATATGATACATTACTCGTAGTTCATTCAGATTCTATTTGTTTATTTGTCGGTTAGGTGATTTGTGTCCCAAATATCTAGGCAAGAGCATTGGGCTTCGAGATGTTACGTAGACACATGTGTTATAAAAGTCACGTTTGATTTTATATAAATTTAGGAGTGAGAAAGGCTCGAAAAATTCTTGACATATGGGAGAAATTATTTAAAAACAATATTATTTACTGCACCAAGAACAGTAAATATTTATTACAAAAATTATAGTTACTTTTCTACTAAACTAGGTGGCATGCTTTCAGTAAAATACAGTTTGATTCCGGCACTATGTGATTTGAAGTGTCGAAACACAAAAACGTCAGTGAAATTCGATAATTTTGTACATATTTGCTTTTAAGCTTTCTCTCTTGTGAAATAGGCACTAAAAAGAAAAAAACAAGGAACCTAAGATTGTAGATCTTAAGCCATATGACCAGTACATTCCAGAAATCGATCACAATGATAGGCTGGTAGGATAATTTACATTGATGCCCAGCATAGTTTAAGTGTATGATAAACAAGAAAACATTGAAACAGCTATTCAAATCCATTATTTAATAGAATACAGATGAATTCATAATAAAAATTTGAAATAACAATAAAAAATTACAAATTGTAGACAAAAACACTTCTGTAGTTTGATTTCACTCTCCTCGGGTAAGAAACAGTGTTTTGCAAGCGTCAGTAGACCCAAACCAGATATAAGGTTTTCAGCAGATATGAATACATCTGGAAAGCGTGGCCGAGTGATATTTTGTAAATACTTCCTATCTTTGTTACTTAATGATTTTCTACTGAATATTTTGTTTTTTATTTTTCCATTCTACGTGTCAAAAGAATATGCCGTTTTAAAGTTTAACTTTCCGGTGGTCGCACCTATTTTACTCACGTAAGCGGGCGCGTAGGACCACTGTATGCTACCTTTAGAAAACAAGTCTTTTGCAGATTCAAAACTTCAATTATTTAATTGAAAAAGGAAGAATAAAACTCACAACTATTCATGACAATTATTAGTGTTAATACATTTTATATATCACAGAAATGTGGCTATTTTTAAGTATAACATAGTAAATAACACATTGTTTCAGAAAACCTTATAAAACAAAATATAACAAAGACAAGAATGAACTAGGAAATTGTTTTAAATAGGCAAATTAATGAAATGAAACAGTTACTGTCCTTGAATTTAAGAAAAGCATCAATTGGTGTTTATGAAGCCGTTTCCAGTAACTTAAGAATATTCACGATTTGTCTGTTTCAGCCCTTAAAAATAAGACTACAAGTAATAGGAAACAAACTTTTAACGTATCTGATTTTGCTTACAGTGATCAAAAATACTTACAAACGAACAATGTGAATAAGTAAAATGTTCGTTTGGAATACTAAAAATACATGAGTGAGCGCGGTTGAGCACGGAGTGCTGCAGCCAGCATTTTTTATTTTCAAATCTCCTTTACGACTGATAGGGAGAAGGCAACGGACGAAGATTTCCGCATTTCGTTTATAATGTTGCAAAGTGAAAATACTGAAGCCCTCTGAGATATCAAATACCCGTACTCCAGTTTAGAACAATAAAAGCACGCGCGCCCGACGGAAGGTTAATATCTGTGAAATACCAATTATGTCCCTTGGATTTAAAAATTTACTGTTACTCCTAATTTTGTTCTCTTATATCACACATATCAAATTCAACTTATGTAACTGGTATTTTACGAGCGATATTCACCTTTAAAACGACAATATCTAAAAATCTTAGAATTTGAGTTGTTGCCTTTTTAAGTTGGGCTATCGCGATACATCGGATATTCTACGACAAGTGGTCTAATTTTGGAGGAGAACCCCGCGCGATAATCTCAGATTTTGATACAATTTCGTGTGATGAGTTCCACATGCTAAGCGGGACTTTTGTAAAGCTAAAGTAACATAGATAAAGTAGGTTTTAAGATTTAGCGATTTGTTTAATCCCGTTCAGAGTCGACAGTCGACAGAGACAGTACGACTACGATTTTCGCAATTTTGGGATACAATATTTTATTCGTCGTTATCGCTGAATGAATGAAATTAAATTTGCTTGAACATATTTTTTCACTCTATTCAATGAAAGAAATAAAAATTGTATCTTTACGTACCTTAGACTTATTTCAAGAGGAACGTAAAAATATTGCATTAAAAGATAATTAAACAAGGCAATATTTTACCAACAATAGAGTTTGAGAACTCACGTCGTAATTCTTCACTTCCAACATTCTCCACGATTTAATTTCATTCTACGTGAGGCAGAGTTTATTTTTCCGACCAATTCTACGTGGCAAAAATTCAACGACTCGTGGAAGAAGGGTTTTTTAAAAAAAGGAATAAATGGTAGAATTCGTGTTCCGTTACGTCCAGTCCCATTTCATTGTAATCGGGTTCATGTTAAAGCCTAAAGTAAACTTATTGGTGTTCCTTCTCCCGAATTCTAAGAAATAAATGCTGGTTATTACTTAAAAAACATGACCCTTTTCTCTTCTCAACTACCGAAGATGTCCCCAAAAATGTTGAAGGATATGTCGTTTTATCTGGTTCATTTGCTTCAAAAGCCGTTGTAGTTCAATTGTTTTTTTTTCAGGGTGGTAATTATGTGGCTGTGTGTGTCATCTTGGTGGCCTAAAGCAGATGACGTTTATTTTCTGCGGGCACTAGGGCACAACTCGTTTCCCTTCTGCGGGCACACATTTGAAACATTTGGGGGAACTGAAAAGAATCGACTCAGTTTTTTCACGACATGATTAAAAATTATTGATAATAAAAAATTCCGGGAAGTAATACACAGTAAATATATCCCGTTCTTCAGACCGAGACATTGATAAACAGCATCCACGTGGAGATGATGATCTTGTGCTTCAGAAATATGACAACTCTTCTTTTGCAACACGTCAAAGGGTTATTATGAATTGGTGTGAGTGATAAAAATGACATCTTATCGTTCTTTTATGCACTATTTAATTTTGTACTATATTTGCAGAAAGTACAATACACGGTCGTTCATTACATTACAACAGCAATAAACAAATTCTATTACGGTTACTCCCTCAATGCAACCACTTACAGAGCCATAGAGACGTTTTCAAAGCAAATGATCCGATCTTGTTGACTGAAGTTCATACATCCCTAAGTTGACTCAAACAAAGACCTTTGAGGGATGGTATGTTGTTTTAACGCCCAATATGGACTGTGAAAGGTTGAAAGATAGAACTAGGCAATACCATCAAAGAGTCAAATGGCATGAGAATGATGAATCTATCTTCATGAACAAGATTAAAGACAAAGTGAAACAAAGAATCTCTAATTCAAAAGCTTGGTCACTAACAAACAAAAACACGTATCAAGGACACTTCATTTCAAAATAATATAAACCAATTTGATTCAAAATTTGAAATATTTTACAGGCAGACCTTTTCTAAAATATTGTGTTAAAATATAACATTCAAAAATACCTAAATCGGTTTTCAAAGCAATGGTCTATATTTTCAAAATCAAAATTGAATATCAGTTTTAAATTAAGAAACACATGAGGTGAGTTCGATAGTCAAAATTATTACCACTTGAGGATAATCGTTATATTGACAAAGTGAAAAGTTTATCGTATCCCCAAAATGGCTTCAATATACAAAACAAGTCGATGCGTGACATATCCAAACTTTTTCTAGTTGTGATCTTGTGAAATGTAGAATTTTGATACTAAAATTATTTGCCATAAATGAAATGTTTTGGGTTGTACTAATTATTTCAATGTTTTCAGAAACGTTGGTAATATTTTATCCATTTATTCATAAACAGTGCCGCAGTGGAGTAAAACAGTGGCATTCGAAGCCAGCAAGCATGGTGTCACCCCATCCTCACCCACTCCGATCCATCTGACCTCTCACACGCATGTCAGGTCACCCCGCAAAATTTTAAGGGTTCAGGCACTACTTACTCTTTAAAACGCAGAAATAATTTCCTCATTAACTGTCCTCACGTAAACCTATTGACTCAATGTATATGTGAGATGGAGCGGACATGAAGGAAACATGGACATGGAAAAGGAAACTTCTCATACTGAACAATGGTTATGGTACAATAGTGTGTGAATCTAGCTCCTAAATCAATTATAAAGTGGTACAACTATATTGTACATCTTTGCTCGTGTTTTTGTAACAGTCCTTCCGAGTGCAACTTTTTATGCACGTAATAAATGAAAGCTTTATTATTGAGTGGCATCTTTTTTTATAGAAACTAAATACTCCATTATTTTGTTATGGATTAGAAAAATTAACTATTTATGATTTGAATTTGCAAAAAATGGAGGTTTTCTATCTAAAAAAAGAAAATGAATTATTTCTGATTATATCGTGAGCTTGACTACTCTAAAAGAACAAAATAAAAATTGAAAAAATGTCATTCTATTCTCAAAGATTGTATTGGCATTTTCAATAAATCATTAGCTTTTCCGAGACTAACACTGAAAATACGGACTAAACGACGTTCAGAGCAGCGGGGAAATAAATTGAGCATTTCAGAATTCGAGCGAAAAACATAATACTCCATGAAAAGAACTCCAAGAAGCCGGATGGCCACTTAACGACGCTGTAATGAGCCGAGCACAACGCTAACAATCACTCTTTACCTTCTTAGCTGAAGCATCTCGAGAGGCATCCGGTAACGACCTCCCCTCCCCCTTCACCCACCCCACTCAGGCAGCGCGGAACCCCTCCACTGCAACCTCCCCCTTCCTGCGGAGTCGTTATTTCTGAAGCAATTCCATCGATTAGCGGTTCCTGCAAGCGCTGTTCGCAACGCAGCTCTCACATGTGCACGCACCACATTCTCCCCCTTCCTGAAACTGAAATGATTTGCAAACTTTTGCTTTTGTTATATGCTCATTTTGTATTCGCAAAATTGCATGGCATCGTTACATGATTGAAAGCTTTGCTGGTCCTTCATACAGATGGGGAAATATATGTTACCAAATTGTCAGCATTGTGGTATTGTAGCATATAAGTAATTCTTGGAACCATTATCTGAACTTGACGATTGAGGGAGATGCAAGAATATTTACAACTTATGCAATGGAGGCAGGTTTACAAAAGAAAAAGAAATTACCTTCAATGATGTAATTTCAAAAATGTCCTCAATTGCTATCCCGGTATTCCACTACACAGTTTCTATACACTATATCATCGCAATATTTTACCACTGAGGAGAGCGTAATACAGTTTGTAGCACCATAAGGTTTTCGTAATTTACCAATCATTGGTTGTAAACTATGGATAACTGGTGATGAAGGAAACTTCGATGCCGGCGGGTATGCACAATGTTAGTGGTTTCATTCCAACCGATACAAAGCAATGTTGTACCTCCAATATACTGAGAATGTTCCATATTTTACCCGTATTGATTGAACTACAATTAAGATTAGTTGCACTAAGATACATTTATGTATGGCGGAAACACAATATCTGTTTGCTTCAGGACGTAACTTGCAAAACACTGTTGGATTATGAGTTGTATATTAATCAGGGACAAATACCACATTCGTTGTATAAAATTCCTACCACATAGTCATTGTCGAAAAGCTATCATCGACCTGCACAGAAGAGGAGAAGCGGTGTTTGCAAATTCGACTTTCTTCCACACACCAACGACGACGTTTACCTGCCCGTATAGGTCTGGGGCGATTGAGATTTAGTTACAAAGCAATCCGGCACAATGGAATGCGTGCCACCTGCCAGACCATTCCTCAGCAATCGGCGTAGACACATTCATCCCGTTGTAGTTTTTCCAGCGTTGAGCCAATGCTGAGGGCCAATCTGTTCATCACGACCGAGTCCTCAAGAACGCAGGCAACACGCGCTATAGTCACGTAACGCAGAACAACCATTTTCCATCATGCGTTTCCATATGCGCATCACTGTCGAAGCAGGAAATTATGCACGAGCTTAAATGCCACTGTTACAGTCCCTTTCCCCGAACTTCGATCATTCTTCCGGATACGAACACATTAACATGATGATATTCCGCTCTTTGCCATCAACGAGGCATAATAGCACTCGCTTTTGCGTTTCCACTTTGTTTGACGGCTCTTCACTAAATGACTTCGGTGGAACACTGACCTATTGGGACTCACATTCTTCTGGTGCATCTGGGCCTACGCGTTTGAGATATTTTTGCAAACAAAATCGTTTACTCCTAGAATAACTATTCTTTTCCTAGTTTGGATTCGCGCCATATTCTAATCCGCGTCGGACTAGTGACATAAATGCTACATTTTGAGCTCTTGCAGTATACTTCTTCTTCTTCTTCTTCTTCTTGAGAATTCGCGTAATGAAATGTGTTTTTCCTCACAACAAAATATATGCCATTTTTCCAGATCAAATTATTTTCTAATTGTCTTTCTAAGTATTGGCAAGACGGGTCTCAGAGTTACAACATTGTTGGTCAATTGGTTCGCACTTTCATTATATCTTCGGCCCAAGCGTCAGAGTTTTCCTGTCTTAACTGTTCATTTTCGTGCCACTTGTTTCTTCCCATAAGTTTAGTTTAAGTCTCCCTGCAAAATATCTTCATCCTCTTCAGATTTGATAAGCTGATATATTATAGCCCACAACGGCCGAACATATCAAGCTAAATTTCTCGGAAAAATATTCACGAAGGCGAGAAACATGAGAGGTCCAATGGCACTCCATTGTGGCATTAGATAACTTTCATAACTTTCTCTCATAACATAGCATTACACAACTTTCTCTCTACTCCGTAGCAAGATAGTAATTAATGGAGCTACAGAATGGAATAGACTTTTCCGTATTAGGTTTCTATTTCCCTGGGTCTGCGCTAGCTATTCGGAAGTGCTACATACTCGTGCAAGCTGCCATCTATCGCCGCCCAAATAAAATTTTTTCGACATTTTCTTATGTTTTCGGTTTCCTAATGGTAGAACGAAAATATTAATTTCAAAATATTAAAAAACACAAAAATCTTGTCTTATATGGCAATTTTCTTTTAAAAATTTGTAGCCGTTTTAAGAAAATGGCGTTTAAGCGCTACTAAAAATGAGAGATTTGAAATTCATTTTCACAATACATTTTCGAGTTTTCAAAAAACTTTATTTAAAGTCATTTGAAGCACATTCTCTCACAAATACAATAGTGTTTACAAATTTCTGTTAATGTGCATATTAAAGATGTGAGAGAACTTTCAAAAAAATTACATTTTTGTAATTTTTGAAAAAACAAGAATGTACCCCAAAATCAACTTTCCGTCTTATTAAAGAGTGCTATTAGCACCATTTGTTCCTAAACGTTGAAGAAAAATTTTGAAGCCATTTATGAGAAAATGGAGTTTGAGCGTTTATGAAAATGCCGAAATTTGAGCTGGTTTTCACAGAAAACTGTTGAGTTTTCGAGAAATTTTACTTGACATTATTTAAAGCACTTAAACTTGTAAATACAATAACGTAAACAAATTGCCACTAATGTAACAATTACCGACGTCAGAAACAAGTCAAAAAAACTAAATTTTTCCATTTTTGAAAAAACAGAGTAGAGCGATATGGAGTTTATATCATATCATAGGGTATATTTATCACTATTCCTATGAAAAGTTTAAACAACAAATTTGGAGCCGTTTTTGTGGAAATTTAGTTTTTGTATTTTTTAGAATTGCTCATATTACACGCAATATTGCGCGAAAACTACTAAAATTTTCAAAAAAATGTACATGACCTTAAAGAAAAAACTTACTATGAAGAACAATCTTTAATTGAAGAAAAAATCTCTATCTGTAATTTTAAATTTGGAGGAAGACACCGAATAAAATTCAAACTTCAACAATTTTCAAAAATCCAGAGTTATCCGTGAAAATCGGACTTACGCTACTTTCATAAGTGCACTTTACTCTGTTCTTACAAGAAATTTAGAGACAAAATTTGGAGTCGTTATTGAGAAAATATTGAAAATGTCCGAGCTTAATGTAAAGTACCCCCAAATTTTATAGAATCTTTTTCAAAATCTCAAAGCTTTGACTCGAACCAGATTGACCGCGGATTATCCATTTTGGAAGAAATCTCGGTCGGTCAGAAATGGTTTAGGCGCTAGCAGTTTTCACAGACAGACAGACAGACAGACAGACGTTTTCCTTTCAATTGGTTTTCCGGTATGAAGGATCCACAAAAGAGGGGTTCTGTCTACACCACGTATTGGGGGATTTTTTTTCTTAATTTAGCGACTGCATTTATCCACTTTTTCGTGATCACGGCCCGGCAACGAACTTTTTTCTGGCGAAAATCCACTTTTTTCGCGCAGCATTACATAACTTTCCCTATGCTACGAATATTACTCTGTATATACGTACGTATACGGGAAAGTAAAAATAGAGTGTAAAGTTTGCAAAATAGTGCATTTTCAACTCGTGTACTTTTATGAAATGTATTAAATCAAAATTCATAGATATTAGAGTTATCTCGTAGCCAGGGATTCATTCAATTTCAGTGTCGAAATACAAAGATGAAGCTTTTTTAAAAAGTAGGATCAATGTTAAGAAACCGAAGAAAATCTACAGCAAACTTAAGTCTTTGGGATATTAGTCAGGCCCAGCTTCCGCTTCTGGTGCTGCTCTTGAAAGCGGTGTATTTCCTAAACCTTTATATTTCAGTTTACTGGAGATTTCGAAAACATAACCGTTTCTGTGAAAAGTAGCTCAAAATTTCGTATACTCAAAAATGCTCAAACGCCATTTTCTCATATGGCTGCAAATTTTTTCTTGAAACTTTTGTAACGGATAGTAATAATTACACTCTTTAGTAAAGCATAAAGCTTATTTTGAGTTTTTTTTGTTTTTTCAAAAATTCATTAATGTATTTTTTTTAAGATCTCTCACATCTTTAATATGCACATTGCCAGCCATTTGTAAAGATTATTATATTTGTGAGTGTACGTGCTTCAAATAACTTCAAATAAAGTATATTGAAAACTCAAAAATCGTATGTGAAAATGAGCTTCAAATTTCGCATTTTTAGTAACGCTAAAACGCAATTTTCTTTAAAACGGCACATAATTTTAAAAAGAAAATTTCCATTTAGGACTACATTTTTGTCTTCTTTAATATTCTAAAATTAATATTTCCATTCTGTCAAAAGGAAACCGAAAAATGAAGAAAATGGCAATGGTATATTTTGGATTCGTTTATAATGTTGTCTTTTTTGCACGAATGAGAAGATATTACCTAACGAACGACGTTAGGAGTGAGTTCGGTAATATATTCTTATGAGTTCGAAAAGGTAACATTATAAACGAGTTGCATACAGTATTTTTTTGTATAACAGAATTATGATTTAAGAAAGCGAAATTAATTTGGATGTTAAGCTGTAATTCGTAGTTGTAGTTCTCGAATTCATTGTTATGACGTCATGAATGCTACCTAAGCAGCTAATATGTTTACAAATGGCAATTAGTTTGAAAATCATGATTCAAAATAGGTAATTCTGATTTTGTAGAGCTCCGAGTATGTATTAAAGAAGTTAAGAACTTCCAATAATTTGTGCAAGGATTTCCGGAATCAGAGAATATTGTGAGTACTGTGAGTTTTTCGTTTATTTCATTCAATAATTAATTATAGTTATTCACTTTGTTTCTTTCGTGCATTTTCTGGAATTACATGTAGGCTGTTTCATGTAAGATTTTTCTATAACAGTCATTAATAATTTTAAATTTGATTATAAATATTTCAACAGCTGGGTTTCATTGTAATATTTTCAATTTTATTTCTTCAAATAATTTTAATAAGAAAGATGACATTGTTTGCAGGTGGAAAAGTTTTCTCACACGATTAAAATGCACATTTCCAGCCATTTGTAACCACTATTGAATTTTTGAGTATAAGTGCTTTGAAGGACTTCAAATGAAGTTTTTCGAAAACTCAAAACTTTTCTGTAAAAGAGAGCTTTAAATTTCGCATATACAGTAGCGCTTAAACGCCATTTTCTTGAAACGGCTCCAATTTTTTCAACGAAAATTGCCATTTAGTGCAAGGTTTAATTGTTTTTTATATTCTTAAAATAATAGTTTTGTTCTTCTATTGGAAAACCGAAAAATTAGAAAAATGTCAGAAAAATGAAGTTTGGGCAGCGATAGATGGTAGCTGTCAAGAGTATTGGCAAGTCCGAAAAGCTAGCCGAGACCACACGCAACAGAAAACTAATACGGGAAAGTTTGTGCCATTCTGTAGAACCACTAGTTAGAATGGTTGTCATTCACTTCTAATTCAAGTTAGTTGACTAAAAACTGAATCATACATCGTTAGTGCGATGTTCAAAAGTTAAGAAGTGTATTTTGATGAGGTTATCCCTTTTTCTAAATGATAGTGTGAAGGATTTGAACCCAATTGTAGGGAATTGGGGAGGGCACCGCCATTATAATTCCATTACGAGAATATTACGTGACAGCAATTGAAGCATTAAACTTAAGCTGCAACTAGAACCCACTATCGCTTCAGTTTGCATGTTTGCGCTGTCCGTAGACACTCAATAACCCTAATTACCATCTGCAATCAGAGCCATTACGAGATTTGAGCAAACGTACATGTACTGAGATCTAAATATACAACACCAAAGACGTAGTACTTGCGATACGCAAACAATTTTACGTATCCAACTATCTTGGGGTCATAAAGTTTTGGGAACATTCAAAACTAAAAGTAAATTGATAATTAAGATTGCAATATGGAGAAACTATCAACGAATGATTTGATAATTTTCAATTGCCTTTAAAATGCAATATTTCTTTCAAAATTCTCCCATATTATAAGATTTCCAAATTTGAATGGCGACAAGTTTAGCAGAGTAGTCCATTCATTTTAAAAAATGTCTACATTTCTCAAGAGTTCTTGTGTGACATTTACTGACATTTCAAACAAAACAATTTTTTCGGACATTTTAACATACGAAGATCATCACTTCGATTCTTCATTCCTCTTTTCAAAACCGAATTGCGCCTTCGTGCACACTAAACACTTTAGTTAAATCTACAATGCTGAGTCGTCACGATTAATAAAAAGTCTCACCTAAAAGAGATGTTAGTGTACGCATGTCAACGGTACACTATGAATCAGTGAAATCTAGGGAATCCCATATTATTAATTTATCAATATTATGAAGTACATTATGAAATAATTTTTGATGATTTTTTTACTATATTAGTGTTCTTTTTATTGAACGAGAAAAGGGGAACGTCTGAGCTCAGATGAGACATACAGTTAAATTAAGAACTATGATGCTACAAGAGCACATTGCTATATGAATAATAGAATTAGTAGTGCCATAGAATGGCACAGATTTTCTTGCATTTAATTTCTAATCTCTTAATTTGGACTAGTTTTTTGTATTTTTCTTATTCTCTTCCCAGCTGCTATCCATTCCAGTCCAAGGACATTTTTTCACATTTTCTCAATTTTCCGACTCCTTAATGGTACAACTGAAACAATACTTTAAAAACATCATAGAGCAAAACATGGTTCTAAACGCAAGTTTCCGTCGAAAAAATGGGAACCGATTTTGAGAAAGAGGAGTTTTTCTGAAAGGGCGAAATTTGCGAAATGCTCATTTTCGAGTTTTCAAGAAATTTTATTGGAAATCATTTGAAGCACTTCTACTCACAAATGCAGTGAATGCACATAAATATACCCGAAATGTCTGTGTGTGATTTTGAGCTTTTAAATATATTGTCACCTTCTTATTTCGATTACTAAAATGGAAATCACGTCAAATCAACTGTTGTCTATCTGTCCATCTGTATAAACTAATTTAACTAAAAAACTATGAATCTATGAACATGTAATTTAAATACATTGTAGACACTATCCATGGGACCAACTTAGTATTTGATTTAGTGTGATATCCCCAATGGTTCCGAAGATATGATTTTACTCTAACTTTCCAGCCCTTACGTAGGTACTTCGTAAGAAGGGAAAGTTGTGTAATCGAGCGGCGGAAAGCGGGAAATTTGTGGCAGAAAAACTCTTATTGCCGGGAAGACAAGGCTTTAGGAGTTTCAACCGTATGTCCGAGCTTCAACCGATTTTTGAAGGTACTTTAGATGAAGCCTCAAAAATATTTTCAGAATGCTCTCAGAAAGGCATCAAATTTTTTTATTAAAATTTGTCCTCGGATAGTATAAAAACGCTTAAAAGAATGGTGCAGATCCTACGTTTGTTGAAATCCCCTATTTTTCGAAAATTGCATTTTTTTGGGCGCCATTCTTCAACCACAATATCGAAGATAGAGATTTTTCCTTAATGAAATCTCAAAGATAGATCTTCAAAGACGTCCATGTTTAATTTTTCTAAAAGATTTTGTGTAATTTTGCACGAAATGGCCGGCAATTAAATTTGTTTAACAATTTCTTTCTCAAAAACCAATCTATTTTTTTAATCTCCTGATATGTAATAAGGGACGGTAAAAATATGGTACTAGTCCTATTTTCGAAAATTGCAAAAATTGCGTGTTAGAAATAGTGTTGAGAAAATAACGTTTTTAAGCGTCAGCCGGATTTCTAACCTTACCTTTCTTCTGTAGCGTAGTCGTACGACTGACGGCGGGTTAGCTTGGAGGACCTAAGTTCGAGTCTCGGTGCGGAAACTAATTTCTGCTGTAAGAAAACTCTATTGAATGTTGATGTAGTAGTATAATGCAGCGAAGCATTTGAAGATAATGCGAGGATGTATGTGATGTTGTAGCACCGCTAGTTTCACTTTCGCTGCAAATAATAATGTACCAAAATGATCGGTGATCGACAAAAAAATGTTATTCATCTGAAACCATTGTAACTCGGATCCATGGATACGCACCACATCTATTAACCCGAACTTCCTTATCAGCCTGAAGTTCACGATTTCGGAAGTTCGCCAGCGCTCTCTGACGGGCTGCCCCGTCAACAAAATCCATGCTTGACGAATGACGTGTTCGCCAGAGCTCCGTTAATGTGCTCCTTGGTTGCGGAGTCAAAGCGGCTCGAATGGAGTTCTTTCAGTCGCAAATAGCCGCCACTGATCCGGAATGACTTCGCCGTCGGGAAATAGAGCCCGACACATCGTGGATTTCGCGTCCTACGTCTCGCTATCGATCGGAGGTGACACGCTAGTAGAGCCAAATTCACGACTTCAGATTTAGTATCTCATACCGTCAAATTTACAGTCGTGTACTTCAAGAACGCAAACATATTACAGATGTGATAAACCGGTATTAAGTTAATGTTAAAAGTAAAAAAGTCGACCAGAATAACTCTTGCAAATAAAATAGAAACATGTGACTGTTATCTGTTCAAAGATTTTCAATGCGTGTCCCATCTCAGCAAACGGTATTTTGGGTATATTTTCTTAATTTTTGCAGTATCTGCAGTGGAAAAAAAGAATTACATAATTTTTAATCAGTAAAGTCATCTTTCATTTATGATTAACTCAATTTTTACTATATAGGTACGCATTTCAGTGTTTGGGAATTATGGCTTCCGGTAATATTAAGAAAAGATAAATGATTTAAATATTGCTTGTTGATTTTCATTTTAGCAATGAAGACTTGTGAATTATGACACGCCATCAACACAAGAACCTCGTTAATATGCTACTGTTGGATAGGAAATTATCTCAGGGTGAATCAATCAGATTAAAGACGAAAACTGTAAAATGTTGAAGATAGTACACTGACTAAGTTGGCAGGGGCAAATGCAATCTGCCTCTCACGATACGTGTGTTCACATATTACTGAAAAGCCGAAATTCGAGATTTGTTGAAAGCCATTGTTTAACCTACCAGGGTGGTAATATATATAAGTGTTTACCACATATTGTTGTTAAGAAAGGATCCCCATACTTTCCAAGGTGTTAAAATTTTGCCTAGAAGTGGATGTCTGTACTTCGGCAAATTATTACTTACACTAACTAACGACTTATAATTAGAATGAAATTAAATAAACAATTTTAAATTGAACTGTTAAATTAAGATTTATCACTCTTAAATTAAGATTAACCATCTATCACGAAACGGAAAAAACGTTAAATACAAAATTTACTTTCCTTTCGGAGAATTCGAATAAGCAGTTAAAAAACGAAGGGGGGGTCCATTTAACTGTTTTGCAGTTTCCACTTCCATCGCCGGAGCGAGTGGTGGGGCATTGATTTTGGTATCATTGAATAGGCCCCGTCTACACGAACAACTTTCATTACCAACTTTTCTTGATCCGATGTGCACTTTTCGAAATATTTGCCAAACCAATTAAAATGGAAGACTCTACAGCATTCATTCAAATATTTGACACTTTTTATAACAAATAAACATGAGAAGAATAGTTTTATTAAGTTAACTTGTCGCTTTAATTACCTTTTGTTAAATTGAATACTCAACTACCTTATTGTTCGATTCTTGAATTAATATCTTTTGAATGGACCTACGGAAGGTGGAGCAAAGTGGAATTTGCATTTAAAAACCAAGTATTTGGAGCTTTTCAGTTTTAGAACAATTTTACATTTTGTCTAGAAGTGTGTTGGCACGACTGTGTGACTCTCATCGGGCTAATTTATCAGAAGAGCGAATTATTATTGTTTTTTACGATTTTCCTCTGTACCTCACAATAACTTAAGTAATGTAAAATTTTGTATTTGGCATAAAAATACAGAAGTACGAAAGTATTTGTTTTAATGACGTAATTTTATAACTAAGATTCTGTGCTTTTGGATTTTTCAAACGAAAGTAAGGTCCATGTGATTGTTTTAATTGTTTTGTGCTAGCCTCGCGCGGGCAAAGTAGAACATTGCTATTCCACTTTGCCCCGAAATATTTGACTGCATTGTATTAAAACTAAAGTTTTATCTTTTTAGGAGTAGGTAAATTTTATGTTACCACTCACAACCTTTTACTCACAAACTGTTAAAAACTAGCTTCGAAATCACCCAGGCAAAGTGATGGCTGTCCACGTCAGTTCTCTCTTTGGATAATCATTTGTAAAAGCAGACATAACACATACTGCTTTCTTTATATTTAGAAATACAGAAGAAGGTAGATATTTAGAATTTAGAAATATTTGAGGGTATATCCTCAAATAATTTCTGACGACGCCTTGGTCCAGCAGAAGCTACGAATTTTGAAATGTCTGCAGAATCATCAAAAGCTACATTACCACCCATTACGTCATTGGTGGAGGCTAATCTCAGTCCCTGATTCTTGCTCCTGAATATTATTCTTCCTGTGACAAACTCAGGACCAAATTCAAGTAAGTCCACCCGCAGAACTGGAAAAACTGCTTTCATAACCATCCTGTTCGAGGGATAATGTAGGTCCTGCCAAGGAACTCACTTCAAAAAACATAAAACAGTAAAAAAGAACATATGTTCGTAGACATAAAATAAATCTTCATTGCATCAATTGCAAATCGTGCGTTTATTAATCATTCATATATTATGCTGTTTTTAATAAAAATGGAGCTAGAATTCGTACGTGACGATCCTTCTATATTTCATGGCCATTTATAAGCTCAACAACTTGAGTTGCCATTTTGGTCTTTGTGCAAATGTAAATCTTGCAAATAGAATGTCCTGGCTTCCGCAATCACACACTCTTCCGAATACTTTAAATTATATTAATAAAAATACTACCAATTCATATCCAAAAATATCTCTCTCTTCAATGGAATTAAACATGACTTTCTGATGTCTTTAATTAATACAAATGAAGTTTCTTCACTCAGGTCTTCAAGACCATGTCGGTTTGAGTTCGACTTTCCAATGTTCCGCAAATTTGTGGTGGAAAATTATACACGAATAGTTATTCTATAGACTTAATCAAATATTAATAATTTAAACTAATGAACTACATGTTTCAGAGATGTCAGGAATCTCTTCATGTTATTTGCATCAAACCACTTGTGTTCCTGTAATAATATCTTTTACATTTCTTGAATTACTGTTCATTTATCTGTAGCATGGTTTCTCTCTGAATTAGAGTTTTCTATATTTCATTATATTTATCGAAAAAACTATTAGTGATGAGGTGCTGACGGTCATTACAATCTGCGCAAGTTTACTCGACATCCGTGATTCCTTTCAAACGTTAGTAAATTAAAATAATGAGCACACCTTTCACGTTTTTGCCCTTAATTCCTAAGAAGAGAAAGTATCGTAATCGTGCGCCGGAAAACTGAGAACTTTCGACAGAAAAACCACTACTGCCGGGCCCTGATAACAAAAAAGGGGATAAATCCTGTATCTCCACCTAGTAAATTACGTCATTTAACACGTTGTATAGTCAGAATTCAAGTTTTGTGGGTCCTTTATACTGAAAAATTGATTGATGACAAAACGTCTGTCCGTCCGTCTGAGGTCAAAGCTCGCGTCTAACTGTTCAGCCGATTTTCTCCAAAATTTATTTTTTTCGACCAATCTAAAGAAACTCAAGGCCCTCTGAGTTTAAAAGAGAGATTTTGATTTTTGGGAGTTCTCAACTACATATTTTTAATTTTCTCAAAAAAAACTCATAATTTTTATTAAAGTTTGTCATCGCATAGCGTAAAAGACGCTTAAGATAATAGAGGTTTCATTCACGTTCAATTATCTAATTTTTTGAAAATGGCATTGAATTTTTTTCTCTGTCTTCCTACAACTACAATATTGAAGATATAGAATATTTTTCCTGCATAAAATCTATTCTTCAAACACAGACCGTGATATAAGATCAGGTACAATTTTTCAAAACTTTAAGTTAACTCGGTAAATTGTATGTGAAATAGAGGCAATTTTAATTTTTTTAAAATATATTTTTTCAAAAACGGCTCGAATTTGTTTCTTTAATTTTTTATTCGTATCTATCAACGGAAAGTAAAAAATTGGAGCTATTAGCATTTTTGGCGAACATTCTGTATTTTCGAAAATTTTGCTTGAAACGAAATGTATTCTGAAAAATCAGCTCTTAAGGAAACGTCATGTAGCTTACAATTTTTTTGAAAAAAATACGAGTAGTGTTCGCGTAATTTGTTATACAATTAATTGTTTGTGCGTTCGCAGACTTTAATGTTGTGCAATTAATTAAAACATACTTCTCAAACATCGCTCCAAATTTTCTTTTTAAAGAGTTTCACAGATAAAACAAGGATTGTTTGAAAGAACGGCACTGGTCTTATTTTTATTGAACTTTCTTAATTTTCGAAAATTGAAAATTTATATATAATGTCAGAAAGTGTATGTTGTTGTAGCACCACTACTTTTTTCGTTCTTATTCATTTCTCTGAGAGCAATTGAATGACTTATTCTTCTCTTTGATCAGCCTCTTGTGAAACACATACAATATCCAGGGCTCTTCATGACATAGAAATACCACTACACACTTGATCAAGCCCCCTTTTCATCGGAACGTCAAGCATTGATCCGTTCATTAAGTGTCTCGCGAGTTTATCAAGTGACTCTCTTGTTATTGAATTTAAGCGCTCTATTGAATTTAAGCGCTCCAATCACGAATAGAGTTCTCACCTTATTGCATTTCATGAACTGGAGATTTTTAAATGATTGACTGATTATGAATGTATTCGGGACGATACTAATGGGGTTAATGGCTATAGAAGTTGATGCGCTCGGAACACGACGTGATAAATCGATTGAAGATTAGACGTGAAATCTGCGTTTATGCTGTGTGTCTCTTAGACTTCTCACACACGTCACAATTATTAGCGCTGTTCCAAAAACGGTTAACATTGTAATTTGTAACCAAAAATGATTTGTATAAATGCGGGTGAATGTGACACACAGAACTCTCTTAAATTAAAAGCTTTTGAGCTGAAACTTCACGTAAATACGGAAGAGGTAAGATATAGGTGTGCCAGTGACCATTAAAGTATTTCAATATTGGAAGAAATTTATTTCAAACACCTAAGATATTGTCCACATTTTATGGAATATGGCAGATTCTTTTCTTCAAATGTTTCTTGAAATATAGAAGAACGTACATTTAGAAGTATTGTACAATTCCAATTTCCATTACAACTTCTGATATTTAGAAACTTTTAAAAGTGTGTATTGTTAAAACACATGAATATTTGTTTAGAAAGAAGTTTGAGCTTTCCATTCAACCCCAAAAAAGATACAAACATTGTTTTTGGTATTTTACGTTACTTAAATGATATGTAGTGGTCTCAGATATTTTATAGTTTGCTATTATTAACCTATTTATAGCTCAAACATTAAATTTTAATAAAACCATAAAAATAATAGAATGAACGCTTCTCTGCAGTCGTTTGTCCATAAATTCGTTGTGTGAGTTGTAATTTATCCACTGAAAGCATTCGACCATTTTATCTTTGTGAAAACATGAGAGAGTGATGTTGTTAGAGAAGCTAAAATAGGGAGTTTTTATAAATTCTAATAGTGTTGGCGTGATGTGATATTAGTGATGGCGTGTGGCTAGCCGATTGCAATGAAATCGTTAAATTGGGCAAGGTGAATTTCTTAAAGTAGTGATTACAAGTTTTAATCTTATCTAAATTAACCCTTTCCGGTCCTCTGTCCCGCGTGGCGGGACGCAGCGTTTTCCTCGTTGCAGACCCTTTAAATCCCCAGGTAGCTGGTTGCACCGGTCCCGCGAGCCGTGGCGCAAGAAACTGTACTCAGGCTTTAAATTAATTTTCGTATTGTTACAAACAAAACATTTTAATTTATTTGCCTAATTCATAATACATAATTTTGAAACTTAATGTTTGGTGCGGAGAGATTCACCTCATTACCAATAACTCCTGTATATTGCATTACATGAACGAAGTTCGAGTTATCATTACTGTCACTTTCTTCACATTCCTCGGAATATCTCGAGAAAACGTTTTTAAAACTCTTACTTTCCTGAAGATTGTTAACTCTCAGAATTGTTTGTCGATTCACTCAGTTCAAGCTGTGACAATCTAAAACACACACTTCTCGATGTCATCATAAGTTCAACTGCAGCCTCGAAAGCAAACTGACTTGAAACAACATATAATGGGCGAAGTCTGGCTACAATGAAGGAAATACTGTCTAATCCCTTCTAAAGATAATTAGATGTACAGGAAACCGGTGCCATTTCCCTGAGGGAAATAACACAGAGTTAAATATAGGTCCCGCCCCACGGGACAAAGGACCAGAAGCAGGAAAAAAGAAAATCCTGTGACGCGGGACACCGGACCGCCAGACGAAGAAAACGGGAAAGTGAAAGGACCGCAAATGGTTAAAAGAATTTTGGATGAAAATTTACGGAGCTATGGCCATTTGGAAAATGACTAATTATATCGTTTTAAAGTAAAATTGACCATATTTGGATTAAGGTGGCCCACTTTTTGAGTCAAGTAATGTTTCATGATCATAAAATTCTGGTGGGATAACGTGGGCACAACCTCAGCCAAAAATATGTTGATAAAAATACCATTAAATACTATTTATTTGTCATTTTCTGAAAATAAGCGACAACTTGCCAAAAAATGGGGTATAAATGAGGTTTGTGGCACCCCTAAATCCATTTTAAAAAGTTTTATTGATATCGATGTTGTTCTTGCATCGAAAACCAACTTTATTTCACTAAGCCATTGAATTCTTTTTTTATCGATACAACCTAATGTATACGTGTGTATTTAAGTGTATATATTTTTTGTTTGCTTGTTCGTACAATCAAGCAACACCTTCAAATTAATTATGTACATCACATATTTCCAGTGGCGTAGGCTCAATGTATGCGAGTGATGTTACATCCCCTAGTTTTCCATCACTTAAAAATATTCTCAGTAGAGTATTTTATTTTCTTCTGTTAAGAATCTCCCTCTATTTCTCTATTCCCTCCCGCCATTTATGTGCGCGGTCCAATAGGCGTTAGTCCCCTCGCTGGATGTGACAGACCGAGAAACATCCCTTCAACGACCTCATTTCGTTGGCGAGGTCATTGAACTCACGGCCATGCGCTGTGTGCAAGCTGCGTGGTTTTGGCTGCCGGTGATGTGACATAGCTTCTCAATCAAAGGCTTCTCATTGGCGTTCGTGTATCCCCTCCCAATAACCTTCCATACCCCCTCCTCTGATGCCCTTCTCTCTCTAATAATTCGGCAGCACGCCTGGGAATCCCAGAAGTCACGTGCCACTATTGTGGAACGGGAGCGGGGAGCGGGGGGCTGACGGCACGACTGTCTTTCTTCACAAGTCAAGCAAGTCTGCCAACTATGCTTCAACATAGTTGAAGCATATTTCAACCTGATTCAGTACAACTGGGTAACTCGATGTGTGTTAGCAGGCCTGACAAAACAAGATCATGTAAGGAAATGGTATGACAGACAATCCGTGAACTCGAAACGGTGCGCGCGATGTTATTTCGTCCGTCATGTGAGTCCTGCATTCTACCGTAAATGCTGTTTACTACTGAATGTGCGTTAAATAGACTACTTTGCCTAGTTGGTGATATGTTAAAGAGAATCGTGAATTCGAAATTGTAACGCGAAAGAATAAAACTTGCGTGTGTGTGTGCGACATGGCGTGCTCATCATTTGTGGTAGTGGGTGAGTTATTTGTGGCAGGGAACAATAATGAAACGTTTCATTGTGTCATAGACAGGATTCGTGAAATTCCGTGCAGTTCTTTCTCCTATTACGAAAAACTTAAGGTTGGTAGTGAAGGACAACCAAGACAACGCGAATAGATGTCGAGTTCAAAAATTAGGTATGTACTTGTTTGTGGTTATTTTTTTAGTTTTATTGTTTTGTTTATGTACAATGAAATTATTTTAGCACGTCCGCTCAAGATCAGACCTCAGAGCTACCGGAAGATTCCATTCCTTAAAACTATCGCTTTAGGGGGGAGCGCGTCCCTTCCCAGGACGTGTTGACAGCCCTACTCCAGTTCAGTAAACATTGACCCTGACTATTCGTCTCCGCAAGGTGACAGTTTTCAGTTGCATTTCTCTAACAGAGTACACCTATTTGTATGAAGTTCTGTACAAGTGATTATTATTTTGTTGTGATCATTGCAATGCGTTCTGTTCAAAGCAACTTTCATATAGACATCCTTCACAGTCAGACACGTGAAAACGACGCGATAGTAAAGATGGTGAAAATGATACTACTTATGATTGTGAGGAAACGGGTATCAGTGACAGTGGAAAACATATGGATGAAAACAGAGACAGGCCATCTCGTGAATTTGGTGTTTCTCCATTAACCGAGCAAAGACATTACAGCAAATTGATTTCGAAGGCTGTTCGCTATCTTGTGCTATAGCAAAGGTAGGCTATTGTTTTTGGTTTTGACAGACGAACCAGGCGCGAGCGAGCGCCATCTTCTGGCTCTGTCCCCATCACTTTCAGCTTCCCCCTCTACTCGCAAATCTCAGCGGCCACCCTAGAAAAAATGTAGTTGTAAGTTAGTGCATGCAATGAGAAAATAATGATTTTCAAGGAAGATTCAGAATTTGTCTAACTTGCAACATGCACTTCTAAAATACTTCAGAGTAAAGTAGAATGACGCAGAATTTAAATATTTGGAATTATGCATTCAATCTGTAATATCATGATCGCATCCTCACATCGATCAGCCAGGAGACGCCACTGCATATTTCTATGTTAATTGTACGACTTTTATTTCCTTTTTTTGTATTTATTCAGTTACGAAAGCGTTAGCCAATGTTTCCCAGAAGTGCTACATCGTTGCACCGCTACCGCTGCCCACATCAGCTTATTCCGAGAACTGTTGCAGCGAATCTGAATTGTGCGCAGTATTTGTTCATTATGAACTCAATTGCACAAGACACACTGCAATTTTTAATACTTAATAACTTGCATTTTTGTAATTCGTTTAATTAATAATTCAAGGTACAACCTTCCTTGCAATAGAATATGCTCGCCGATTAGTTGTTTTCAGTTCTGGCGCGAACGCCATATTGTCACGCCAGCTGGCACATCCTGCACAAATCGGTTTACTGTAAACTGCCAGGAGGCACAGACGTCTGTCGTGCGCGCTCTCTCTTCATACCTAAGATGCAATTCATGCACGTACGCAAGATTCTCAGTTTTTTCTCTATTGTTCAGTGTCACATGTCAACTTCAATATACTACAATATACTATACGTCTTTACAACATTGAAAAGAGTATCACTTACTTTCTTCACACGTAACAAGCAATTTATACAAGTGTGCAAGACTCAATTTCTTGTCTATTGTTCAAACTCATATGACAACTGCTCAATACTATTCCTGTATGCAAGATTCGTGATCTTTTCTGTCACGTGTGACGATTTTGCCGTAGATTGACTACCACCTGTTATCACTTGAGCCCTGTCAGTGCACTCTTCTCTTTCTGCCAGTAAACAGCTGACATCTACAACGATGCATAAACGTTTGTAATCATCAGTACAAAGTTTATCTACATTACAACAGTCTCACTATTCACTCAAGTTCAATTTCAAGTTCAAGTTCAAGCTCAAGAAATTCAGTCAACAATTTTAATATTTTAATTTAACTTGTACTAATTTTTTATCTATGATTAAGAAGTGTAATATTATCTAGTTCTTTGCAAGATATCATGTAGTTTCTTGTCTGACAAATTCTAATGCAATTATATGTATTCATTCTACATGCTTCCAAATTCATTTGTGGTAATGACAGCACCTAAAAATACTTTCAGAAACGCGAGACTGGTTATTCGTATGGTAAAAATCAACTTACTAGTGGGCCTCCATGTAGCAACCAGGGGATGTAAGTGGTAGCGCAATTAATTTCACATAGTCTGCTATCTAGAACGAGCCGATCCTCTCTCTCTCTCTTTCTCTCTCTCTCTCTCTCTCTCTCTCTCTCTCTATATATATATATATATACATATATATATATATATATATATATATGGTGATGGACCCCTTTTTGGTCCTCTACAACATTGATTTTAAGATAAGATGGGGCAGGGAATCATTTTTGTGAATGGACTCTGAGTATTCGTACACATATATTAGAAATACAAATTGTAATACAAAGAACATAAAATACTTTATTCCAAAACTCATCCTTACAATATGCATCTCTTTTCACTTTTCCAGTCTCAAATGTTAATGAGTCACTGCTACCCTTACTATCAATTCCTGATAAACTACTGAACACATAAAAACCTGACATTTGGGTGGGTGACACAGCTGACCCCGGGGCACCTCGGCGAAGAGGCTTCTCCGGCGGGCTCGGCGTCGCTCGGCTGTTCTCGGCCCCAGTCGCTTCCCGAGGCCTAGACGGCCTCCGCTCTATACTACTCGGATGACCACGCGCCTTCGGCCGTTATCCGCTCAACACTCGTTCCGTCCAGGCATTGCTGATGTTCTGCTCTCATCCACACCTCCCGCACCGTCTACTTTGTGGACAAACTACTCACAATAACACTGTCTTCAGTCCTCGCCAGATGTTCCACCGCAGTTGCACCGCCACGTGGTGAAACACGTCTCCCGACTGGTCTTTCGCACTCACCCAGTTCTTAATGTTGAAACTCCCGAGTAGATTTTAAAGATTGTTCGCCATGCTCATCTCCACATTGATTATCACTTTATCCACTTTCCATCGGCTCTCATAACATCTCCACAGTTCCTTAATTCCTTCATTAACCACTGAAGCTCACGCACCCGTTCCGTCTCCTCTCGAGTTATATCTCTCACTGCACTTTTTTTCTCGTGCTCTTCGCACTTCCCCTCGCTCACCGCGCTCCCCTGACCCGTTCGGAACGGGTCAGACGGCAACGGTCATAACTACCGCGTCATTTAAACTGGGTCGGCTGTTGCACCATGATGCGAAATGTATTATAATAATTATATTATAAATATTATAATAATTAGTTTCCATATATATATATAAATAATACATATATTATGTTAATATACATTTATATTAATATAATACATAATTTCTTTTTATGTTAATGTAATTATGTTTTCCAAAAATGGCTTAAAATGTTCTTCTTTAAATGTCTCCTTCGGAGAGAAAAAGTGATCCTTAAAGATGGCGCAGGTATCATTTCCCGTTAACTCCCTATATTTTGAAAAATGGTGAATTAAAACTAACTTGTAAAGTTACAGTACAAATAAAATACATTTTTTCTTGAATGAAATCTGTCCTTTAAAATTCGATTTTGTAAATAAAAATATTTGATTGATTTAAAAATGCAAATTGTTTACACGGATCAAAAAAGGTAAAATTACTGTGTGGTTGGTGGTGTAACGTCAACGTGAATTGCTTGATAACTCTATGAACCTGGGTTTGAATCCGCGTAGAAAGAAGATGTTTGGAAACCAGCATCCCTTGCTTTTCATGTTGTATTATGAAATTGCTGAGCTGTTACAAATAATGTGAGAAAGTATGTGTGAATGTAGCACCGTTACTTTCTTACCTTTTGAAATGAGTTCGTGAAATTCAGTAAAGAAATGCCTATTTTCGTGCAGCAGCATATAAAAGAGTTATTTCGAAAAATCCTGAGGTTGAAAGCCACGGAGATATAAATCATATTTACAGATAGTTTGTTTTAAAAATAGGTACATGCTGTATGTAAACAGGAGCTTCCTACAACTACGTAACGTTATTGGACACAAAAAATGTGTATTGGTTCATTTTGATGTTCGAGCGCACATCAACATAATAGACAATGTTGAATATTAAGGAATACTGTGTTCGAATACTGTGTAAGAAGACAATGTTCGAATACTGTGACCAATCACTCCTGATATCGAGGTAAAGCATCACGTTATGACCTTGTAAATTGCATGCATCAATAGTCAGAAGAGTAAGGGTAAAAATATTTAAATAAAAGTGTCACATTTTCAATTCCTTTCAGTTAACACCTTGAGCAAAGCATTCATTGTTAGCGAAATTATAATTAACGAATACGTGGTTGATTATTGTAAAGTTTCATTCCACTAATATGTAATATATAGAAAAGATAAGGAAATCTTTCTTTTAAAAAAATTGGAACGGTTAGGATCTATCATAAAACTTCTCACACCGGCAAAATACACATGGGTTTTCGATGACTCTATTTATAAATACACACGTAAATAGTGGCAATGAAATTCTCGTGCGTGATCTTCGGAAGAAATAAAGTTATTAAACCGCCACATTTGGTTTAAAAACTCATTTACAATCCCATTTAACGGGGAATTAGTTTTAAATGTAGTATTTTATTTCTAGTTATACAGCGTAAATGTTCAGGCGGAACCACCAATGCGTACGTTTGATCAAATGCACCAGTGAATCTATTGAAATAAAATTCGATATTCGATTCTGAGTGAATAGGGTTACATGAATTTACATTTCCATGCAAATTGCATTGGTCACGGAAGTAAAGATGAAAATTAATATGCTATCGCTGAACGGTGAAAAAATGGCACTAATATCTTTTTAATTGGCCGTTTTTAACCTGTAACTAAAATATCCTTGAGATCTTTGCGGTTTTTAAAATGAAAATTAAGTTCAAACTAGTGGCATGTAGCAACACAAATTCTCCCGAACAAACCGTACTAAATTCTTTTCTTTATAATAGCACGCACACTACCCCAGATCAAATAAAATGCTCGCGTAGAATAAATTAAATATTTTAATACAAATTTTTCATTAATTCTGCACAACTTACGAAAGAATTTACACACTGCAACAGTTCTTTACACTCTACCAAGATTATCAAAAAAGTTACGTTTTCTATAAAGCATGTGAATGCCAAGTGTATAATAGGAGCGGACTCCCTCTCGGAGCTTGCTGTCACATGTCGTCAGCTGTGACGTAAGCAGTGATGCACTGAGTATGAGAATTCATTCAGTGTGCGTAGGATGAGAACAGGCGGAATGACATAATCAAGTATTTACATTTCTACTGAAAATCGAATCAGTTTCATGATTTTTGGATTTTCTCAAATTCCTGAATATGTATCAAAACTACTGATATCTCTCACATGGCTATTGGCTACTAATTGTTTTGTCAATTACTCCGCCTGTAATAAATCAGTAATATGAGTGAACTAGGAATATTAACAGTTGTGCGCGAGTGGTATTCCTCAAGATACTACTGTGTTTATTGCATAATACGTACGTCAGATAAGACACCATTAATTTGTAATAAAAATACGAGCAATCAAGAAATGCGGGTAAGATATATTTTAAGTAATGGAAGATAAAAGTCCAGAAGTTTTTGAATTAAAAAATTAAAAAATACTGTACTTACGTTCAACTTCAAATAATTTTGAATTGTCAACAAATAGAAAAATAATAACAATGTAATGCAAGCTTCAGGATACAAGTTGCACAGCCATATTTTTCTACTAATGTTGCTCAAAGTTATATTATTTGTATATAGCAAAATGATGCAGTTTTAACAGATGAGCTATGATTTGCAAAAATTGGAAGGCTTTTGGACAAAGTACAATAGTTCTTATTTATTTTATTTATTTATTTTATTTACGTCAAAAACAGTTAAAAACTGCGTATGACGAGCTATGGGGAGAAGTG
The DNA here is from genome assembly GCA_031308135.1 of Acheta domesticus. Classification (NCBI taxonomy): domain Eukaryota; kingdom Metazoa; phylum Arthropoda; class Insecta; order Orthoptera; family Gryllidae; genus Acheta; species Acheta domesticus. The sequence goes on along the minus strand of JAHLJT010009419.1, from coordinate 82,363,224 downwards.
AATTTTGTGCACGTTTTCATAATTCTGTGGTCTCTATCCTAAACCATATTCTAGTCGAATTTTGAATACAGAAAAGAGAGTTTTTTTTCGAGATTTGTTGACAAAATATTCGCTCCTATATAATAAAATATATTTTCAAAGGTAAATTAGCTATAAATTCCTGCCCTGAACCATGTTCCTCATGTTCTTCATGAAAGAATAATACTTTTTGCCGAGATAATATGAGAAACGATAATTTGAATAACTATATTTCCCACTGAAATTCAGAAGACGTGCACAAATAATGAAGTTACATTTATGTCCAGAAGCAAAACAAGGGACCATCTCAGCATTTGCTCAAGGATCAGGGAAACTGGACGAAAAACCTGATCGAGATGGGGGCCATCAACCCAGAAACTGTGGTACAATACTTGTTACAGGTTCTTTAGAATTATACAGTCCACACGATAAATAATTACATTAACTATCATTGTTAAAATTAATTCTACTTTCCTTTTTGATGCTCGGTATAGTCTCGAATTGTATAGAAACAGTAATGCAGCAGAAAAGATTTTACTTGGGACTTAAACTTTTCTATTGAATTTAATCGTTTAATGTCTTCTGGCAAAGTGTTGTAGAGTAATGTACATGAATTGTATGTGAATTTTTTGTAGTGAGCTGTTGATACTGCCACCTGGTGAATATGATTACTACGTCGTGTGTTATACTTATAGACATCGGCGTTAACTGAAAATATATTCCCGCCCTTAAGTAAGTCATTTTTGACAAAAACTACTGATTCGTAAATCAGGAGACAAGGTAATGGTAAAATTCCTAGATTAATAAAGAGTGACTTACAAGAATCACGTGGGTTGGATTTGCTTATTATTCGTACAATTCGTTTTTGTAATCTGAAAGTCTGTGAACTATAAGATGTGTTTCCCCAAAATATTATGCCATATCTCAGGCGGGAGTGAACGTTGGCAAAATATACACAACGAGCTGTATGAAGGCTGACGGAATTTGAAAGAATTCTGAACGCGTAGCATAATGAGCTTAATTTTGTGTTCAATTCATTTAAGTGGGCATTCCATTTGATGTTTGACTGAATTGATAGACCTAAAAATTTTGTTACATTAACATCAGTCAATGGCACACCGTTCATTTTCAATGGAGTACAGAATTTTTTATTTGATATGGAAAACTGCATTGAAACTGTTTTATTTTCATTTACTTTTAATTTGTTATTACGGAACCAATTTGAAACGTCTGATATTGTACTATTTACGGTTTCTTTGTTGCAAAGAATATTTGTATCATCCGCAAAGAGAACTGTTCTTCCGTTTCGAATCGCTAAGGGCATGTCATTTACGTATAATAGGAAGAGAATAGGGCCTAAAATCGATCCTTGCGGGACTCCACGTACAATTGGCAAAGAACCGGAAAGGTGTGTACATAAAGTTCCATCATTCCAGTAAGGTATTTCTACTTTCTGAGATCGTTGTTTAAGGTACGAACATAGCCAATCTAGAGCAATACCACGGATTCCATACGAAGGTAATTTTGAAAGTAAAATGTTATGATCAATGACGTCAAAAGCTTTTGAAAGATCTAAAAATATTCCAATAGTTGCTTCGTTTTGATCCAATGATGAGGCAACATCCTTAAGAAAAGAAAAAATGGCTGTTTCCGTAGATTTTGATTTCCGGAATCCATGTTGGCAATTTGAAAACGCGTCGTGTTTATTGAGAAAGGTTTCCATTCGCACATAAAAAAGTCTCTCCAATATTTTTGAAAAAACTAACAAAAGAGAAATTGGCCGATAATTTTGAACTTCATTTTTGTTGCCTTTTTTGAAGAGCGGCTTAATCTTAGCTGTTTTAAAATATCTGGAAAAATTCCGGTGCATAAGGATGCATTAAATATGTGAGTTAACGGGTGTATAATGGCTGGCGCGCACGTCTTTAACAAACAATCCGGAAATTCTTCTAAACCGGCCGAATATTTATTTTTTAATTTACCGATTATTTTGAGAATTCAAAAACTCAAAAAGTAAAACCAATAAAATTATTTGTATATTTATTATTATAATTATTTGTCGTAAAAATACACTTAAAACTGTTTGACGGACAATGGGAAGAAGTGAAATATGAGCATCGTTTTTGTCGTCAGGAGTGTCTATTCGAATTTATAAACATATTAAATTTAATTGTGAATACATGTATAAAGAAGCGGTTTTGGCAAGAATTGATAAGAAAATATTTGCTCCTGTATAATAAAAACTATTTACAAAGGCAAATCAGTTACAGTTTTAGGCTATGACCATTATTATTAGCGGTGAACGTGAAAGAATCGACTTGCTTTTGCAATAGAATGTAAAACGATCATTCAAAGAGTTCAAGAAAAAATTCACGGAGAGTGAAGCTTCATTCATGGCTAGAAGCGAAACAAGGAGCCATCTCAGCATTTGCTCAAAAGATCAAGGGCACTGGACGAAAAACCTGATCGAGATTAAATGGTACATTATGAAACGATGATGTAATGATGGATATTAATACACGAGTATCGTAGACTTCACACAAGTGTATTAATACCCATTACATCGAGTTTCATACGGTACTTGTTGTACGACATATGGTAAATTTTATAGGTTAAATTTTCTCCACTGAATCGTTTCGTGGCAGTCAACACTCAAGATTCAACCAAGGCCGCCTAGCGGGCACACCTCTACCCTACACGCGCAGGTGGCTTTATTTTACCACAGCGCCTGCAAGGTACTACAATAGTTGCGGCAATAATATTCCGACGCCACCATTTTCGCATTTTCTCTCATTTTTACTTTCTCGCCTTACGAATAATTCGTAAGAAGAGAAAGTTATGTAATCGTGCGGCGGAAAACGGGGAATTTTCGTCAGAAAATCTCCTATAGCAGGGGTCTTGTGACAAAAAAGTGGATAAAACCTGTTGTTAAAAGAAAAAAATTCTCTATCATGGTGTAGTCAAAATCCATGATTTGTTGCTTCTTCATACTTCAAAATCGATTGACGGCAAAACGTCCGTCTGTCCGTCTGTGGTCAACGCTAGCGCCTAAACCGTTCGGCCGATTTTCTTCAAAATTGATATTCCCGATGGTTTTTACTCGTCTCTTGAATTTGAAACCGATATCTTAGTATGTGAGGCTACTTCACATGAAGCCCATTTTGAGTTTTTCTAAATTAAAAGAAAATGGCTCCAAATTTTTTGGTTATATTTTGTTGTTGAATAGTGCGAAGAACGATGAAGGGAATGACGTAGGTATCATTTTCGTTGAAAGGCCCAATTTTTCGAAAATTGCAAAAAAAACTGTTTAAAAACTGCAAAATTGAAGATAGAGATTTTCGCCTCAGACAAAGTCGGTTGTACAACATTAGCACTTCAAATAAGGTCATGAACCTTTTTTTGGAAAAACGAGTAGTTTTTTGCGTAAATTGCGATTCAAATTTACAAAAAAACGTTTTCTGAAAAACCGCTCCAATTTTTTTTCTTTTAAATTTTCTGCACGTGTGTAGGAAGGGACGGTAAATATATAAATAAACTAGTGGTGCTATAGAATGGCACATACTTTCTCGCAGTAGTTATTTTCCAAATGCCGATCATCGGATAAGTTATGTAGAGTAAGCCGTTCAACGCTGCCTTTCTTGGTCATGATTTTTTGAAAGACATGTTTTTCACATGTTGACAATTACCGGCTTCCTAATGATAGAACTGATACAAGTACGTTTTGACTAAAATATAAGCAGTTGTTCCGCAAGTCGGTCCCGTAGCGCGGTTAGTTAATGCACCCTCGGGTTGAGATCTTCAATAAGGAAGGTGTCGAGTTCGATCCCCCGAGGGGGATTTTAATTTGATGAATGAGATGTTGCAGGAAAAAAACATTGAAGTGTGTAGATACTTTATTGAACATCATTTTAAGTACTTCTACTCAAGAATGGAATCAATGCAGATAAATAGACAGGACTTGTCTGTTTTCCCCTAACTGCATCTTTTAAATAATTTTTCAACTCTGTTATTCGATTTCTGAAGCGTATGACATGTCAAATCAACCGTTGTCTAGTATATATCTGTATGAACCAATTTAAGTAAAATTATGAGCATTTTAACGTTAAATTGTAATACAATATAACCAGAAGGCATGCGATAAACTTACAATCCCTAACGGTTTAGATATTATTATTACTTTCTAGCCTTACGAATACTTCGTAATGCGGTTTGTCGCTGTCTTTCTTGGTCATGTTTGAAATACATGTTTTTCGCATGTTGAAAATTACCGGCTCCTAATGATAAAATCGATAGAATTACGTTTTGACTAAAATATAAGTAATTGCGATAAATGTCGTGGAAATGTCTGTATATATTGGTTCAAATTTTTAACTTTAAACAATTTTTTTACTTCACTTCATGTATTTGTAAAGCGTATTACCATCGTATCAATTGTTTCTTTATCATGCATTTACCTTTTTATAGGTCGGTTCTATTCTTTCATGGCTCTGTTCGACAGAGGCGGTGTTGGTGTTGCGTAGTGGTATAAGTGCCGGTTCGTTGAATTTGAGTTTCGGTTGTCGGGTCTCGGTAGCGAAATTGTTTGCTGGTATAGTACACTTTTGCTTGTTTATGAAATAGTGGAATAGCAATAAGGACCGTATAGAAGCAGAGCGAGAAAGTATGTGCGTTGGAAGCACCACTAGTTTATAATGTCAACACCACCAGAAAGAACCACCATTCACTAAATATTTTAAACTAGAGAATTAGCCGGTTTTTAAGGACAACCACACCGCAGCAGCAAATAACACAAATCGACTTGCGTTCAGATCTTAACGTCACTCAAATGTTCTCTGCAATAACTACCACTACGCTATTCTATACGATCAAAGTAAAATTACGATCCGATTTATTTTAAATAATATTTCACGTAAAAATTGCTACTAATAAAAGAAATTAAAACTGAGAAGCATAATATAATATTAAATGCAATTTTAATATACACACTCGAACACATTTTTTCTGCAACGATTCTCAATGATTAATGAAGTGACAATATTTGGTTTGTAAGCGTCTCTGTGATTGGTCAAGAACGTGTATCGTAATGAACACTGTATCAAAATGGCCATCATTATGCAACTGGTTGCAGCCATCCAATGACAGCATTCTCATACAATAGGAGTAGAAAAACATATTTAATATCCTTAGAATTCTGCAATAAATTACCTCATATCCTGTAAATAATGTCCTTTCAAAATCGAAATAAGGGAATGCCATTAACTAATTGACGATCTGTGGTTGTAAGAAACAAAACATCAGAGCGAAGCAAAGACGCGAGGCTGACCCAGTAGCCGCCACAGCAGAAGCCGAGCACTGGAGGACAATGTCTTAAAGAGGAAGCTCCTTTTCAATAGCCAGGGGGCAGGACGAAACCACCCAGGACAAAAACGCGGCCAAACACCAAAAAGCAACACAAACACATTTATTTAAAATTGATTCAATATGTGAATAACATACTGCAAGCTTGTGTGTGCTGTGTCAACGAGATGAAGAGTGGGCTCTCGATAATAATGGTAATCTAGACTTAAACATTAAAAAGACTTTCTTCGTGTATAATTGAAATGCAAATGAAATAATTAATCTATTTGTTTCAATGATTATCTTTATAACAAGCGTTTTTCGTGCAAAGTGTTATACTGTTGACAGCGGTGAACTCATATCTAGGTAAATGTGCAGCCCACATATTAAAGATAAAAGTCGTAGTAAATAATGTAAATCTTAACGAATGAAACATTAAAAACAGTTGACCATATTTAATTTCCCGTTAAGAAAGAAGAGTCGCATTGACCTGTCCACTTCGATTGGGAGAATTAGGAATATAAGTATCCTGTTTATATGAACAAAAAATTGTATATCTTCAAAATTCAATTTCTTAGAGTGGTTCATACGAACATTGTATGCTTTATGAGGTAGTGTGCTCATACAAATCTGCAAAAGTTGCAAATAATCCAACTGTAAAGCAGAAATCAAATTTATGTTCTAATAATGTTTAGTTTGGAAAGGAGGAGGAATGCCCCTTAACCTTAACTAAAGGTATCAATTTGACGCAAAGGCATTTTTCTTTTTATTTTTCGATAATACCGCGAACTACCAACGATGCAGATTCCATGTAATCTCTCCTTATAACGTTTCTATTCAGAGCGAGCAATAAAAAAATGCCGTTGACATATCTGTTGCTATAAAATTACCCTTTCTGACCCGCCACCAGTATTCGTGTTTCTGTGCATTTGGCGGACGTGCAAGCGTGGAGTCTTAGCGATACCTATGAGTTTGCGACTCATTTTAAGTAAGTAGTGAATACTACTTCCTGTGGGTGAAAGCACAATTGACCATTTTTGGAACATTACGTAAGAACAAACCAGTCACTCCTCTGGCATTCTTGTCAAGTAAAGCAAGAGTCTCTTTGGCTTTACAGAAGAGGTGACAATGACATCTTTTGTACCAGCCATATCATGATCTGTAGTTATTTCCGCTGTTTACAAGGACAAGACAATTGATGAACGCACAGGCCCTCTGTAGAAGCCAGGATTTGTAAATTTTACAATTATAGGAAAGGGGGGGTGGCCATTTGAAAGGTCTTGTGTAATACAAATTACAGTGAGGCAGAAGAGCAAGAAGGCGTCAATTAGCTAAACTCTTTCGTATTGTAAACAGGACAATTTTTTTTATTTCACATGTATTTCTACATTTCAGAAATTATTAATCACATTGTCCTCCTCAATACCATACGAAGGGCACAAATTTCTTGGATCAGAATGGTCGGATGCAAATAACCCGCCTCCAGTGTAAGCGTTAAAAATATCACTGTAGGAGTTAAGGCTTAAATATACAAATCATTATTCACAAAAGAAATCTTTGAAGTTAATGGGAAAATATTATTTTAAATATTGAAAATTGGCAAGAGAAAGCAGAAAATAATAGAACGGAAGAATGAAAATAATAATTGCATTTTATTTTTTCATACGAACCCACGTAGGCAATGTATTTGGAGTAATGATACTTAAACACTATGTGTTTAATTAGTAGTGTATTCAGTACTACCTGTGTCTGATAAAGGTTTTAAAAATAGCCTGTCACATATTTCAGATTAAGGACGTTCAGTTGATTTCATAAAGTTTGGTCCAGAAGCAACCGCAGCATCACAGATCATCGAAAACGACTTTACCTCATGCATAATGAGTTGTTTACGAGATGCTGGAAAGGCATTTCCGTAGCGTGTAACAAACTTCAAAGTTAGCCAGTTTCGTCCAAGGGGGAAGATCGAACATGAAAGCTCCGAAAGGCAACGACGTTGGTGCACAAGACGAACAAAATGCACGAGGTCCATGCAAAGGGTCCGGCGACGGTCGCACAAAGGCGTTGATTGGAGCGAGCCTTCACGCGCGGATCGCCGTCAAAGAGGACCTTCGCCCAATTACGGGGCGTCAAACGTCGCGGTGGGCGGCGTGGGTGCAGCGGGGCGGGGGGGCGAAGGCCCGGGCCAGGGATTAGCGGGGGCCGGACAACGACGGGGTTCTGAGAATGAGTAAACCTTAGATAAGCACAGAAATGGCGATGGTGAGGGCATTGAAATGGCGGGATCATGAAAATGGCGGGTTATATTAATGGTGAGAGGCTAGAAATGGTGGGGACATGAAAGTGGTGGGTTGTAGTAATGGCGGAGGCTGGAAATTTTGGGGACATGAAATGGTGGGTTCTAGTAACGGCGGGACCAGGAAATGTAGGGGCGTGAAAATGTGTTCTAATAATGGTAAGGGCCTTGCAAATTGTGGGGGCAAGAAAATGGTGGTTCTAGTAACGGCAAGGATTGAAAATCGTGAAAACATGAAAATGGTGGAGTTCTAGTAATGGCGGGAATTAGTGAATGGCAGGTACCTACGAATGGTGGAGAGATGAAATGTCTACCCCGGAGAATGACAGGGGTATGAAAATGGCAGATATATTGGAGTGGCGGGGAAATGGGAATAGCGGGGAATGGCGGGGATAGAGCGTCGTGAAGTGCTGGGGTCGGTAGGGCGGTGCACGGGCTGTGGCGGAAGCCAGAGAGAGCCCGTAGAGGTCAAGAGCAAATGCGGGGCAAGGGTGGCGGCAGGAGGGCGGGGCTTCGCAGACGTCGATGAGAGAGTGGCGAGAAAACTTTGCGTTGAATGTGCGGGGAGCCGCAGAGACGAAGTGGCGGGAGGGAAGGAGGGAGGTAGGGGCGGGACCGACAAAACCACACTGGGCGTGACTTCGAGGGCGAAGGCTGCGCCGGTTGGTCGAGGGGATGCTGTCACCGCAAAGTGGCAAGAGGAGAGTACAATATTAAAACACACTGTAAGCGCGCTCTCGGGAAGTATGAAGAGAGGAAGGAGACAGGGAAAGCAATAAGAAGGAGAAGCAAAACCGTTATAAAAAATGGTAAAAAAGTTTTCTTTAACAAAAAGTTGCGCTTTGAGCCAAAGCCTACTCCAGAAGTTTATTTTTAAACATATGCACTCAAAACTACTGGAAATATTTTGATAATTTTTGTCTATTTTAATCCAATTTTACATTAGTCCCCAATTGCTCTCGTGTAACCTCTTCATAAAACACTTGTTACATCCAATACATTTGCCAACTTCCGAAGCCTTGGAACTTTCCTTCATTTTTAGCGTGGGCCAGTAACTCGAGGAAAGTTCTTAAGTTCGAGGGCAACAAGGCGATGTCGCGCCCTTCGACTGAAACCCTGTTTTAAAGTTTATTATAAGTAGGCTTAAAGTTCCAAACTTATTAGCTACCAAGAGGGAGATAACCACGATTTACGTTATAATATTTTTAGAACAGTTAAAAACTTCCTTGTATCACTATTGAATAAGCGGACATAGTGTTTCTTTCGAAAACGAAAATGATTATTTAAACCAATTCATTAAGTACATTCTCAAAATATCATATATTTAAAACGAACTTAAAAAATATCATAGTCATTTTTATGTCGCAAACGCCATAGAATCGTTTTTGTAATTTCTCTTCTGTCTTTTGGTCAGTTTGTCAGGATTAATCTCAGGAATAGCTACAGAACATGGATGGGATTTTCCCATAAATATATAGAAATACATTGTTTACCATGCTTGAGGTTACTTTTAAGATAACTTTGTTTTATTATCTATAGTTTCATGATAGGGATAGCAACAAGCTTTGTGTCACACACTTCCATCCTTCCATCCAGACAAACCGATTTGGGGATAAAAATTGCGCTTATATCATTGCCATCTAAACCAACCTTACCATCTTTGAAAACAGCACTAATAGATGTTAATTCTGACGTTCATCATGTGAGCAATGTTACTGCTCAAAACAAAGTTGAACAAGAATTTTACGGTCTAAAATTTTAAGTACCTCATTTTCTTGTACATACGTATAGTATAGGGAAAGTTATGCAATGCTGCGCAATAAAACGTCGGATTTTCGGGAGAAAAACTCTTATTACAGGGCCCTGGAAATGAAAATATGGATAAATCCAGTTGCTCAATAAGGAAAAAAAATCTCGTAATACGTGGTGCAGAATCCCTATTTTGTGGCACCTTGATACCGAAAAAACAATTGAAAGATATTTTGGGGGTACTTTAAGTGAAACACCCCGGACATTTTCAACATTTTTTAAAAAAGGCTCCAATTATTTCTTTAAATTTCTTGTAGAGTAAAAAAATACATTTATTAAGGTGGCATAGGTCCGATTTTCACGGTTCATGGAATTTTAGAAAATGCGAAAGTTTGAATTTTATTCCGCGTCTTCCTCAAATACAAAATTTCAGGTAGAGATTTTTCCTTCAATTGAAATTTGCTCTTGAAAGTGTGTTCTTTCTTTAAGGGTCATATACATATATTTGAAAATTTTAGTTGTTTTCGCGCAATATTGCGTATAATATGTGGAATTTAAAAAAAAATACAAAAGCAAGATTTCCTCGAAAACGGCTTCAAACGTTTTCTATAGACGTTTTGTAGGAATAGCGCTAAACCTACTCTATTAGATGACATAAACGCCATATTTCGTTTCGTTTTCGTATTTATTTTGTTTTTTTTTAAAAATCGCAAAATTTTTTGACTTGCATACTCCCCTCGTTATTACATACATTACTTATTATTACATACATACGTTATTACTTTCCCGTATACGTACGTATACACGGAGTGATATACTTAGTATAGGGAAAGTTATGTAATGCTGCGCGAAAACTTGGACAATTTTCGGCGGAAAAAAATTAATTGCCGGGCCGTGAAAACGATTAAGTGGATAAAACCAGTTGCTAAATTAAGAAAAAAAAATCCTCTAACACGTGGTGTAGCCAGAAACCCTTTTTCCTAGGTCCTTGATACCGAAAACCCAATTGAAAGGAAAACGCCCGTCTGTCCGTCCGTCCGTCTGTGAACACTGCTAGCGCCTAAACCATAAATACGATTTCTTCCAAAATGGATATTCCCGGTCGATCTAATTCTAGTCGAAGCTTTGAGATTTTGAAAAAGATTCTTCAAAATCTGGGGGTACTTTATATGAAGCCCCACGGGGATTTTCAAAATTTTTCTCAAAAACAGCTCCAAATTTTTTCTTTAAATTTCTGTATGAACAGAGTAAAATACACTTTTTAACATGGCATAGGTCCGATTTTCACGTACAGCTCTGACTTTTCGAAAATTTTGAAAGTTTGAATTTTTTTCGGCGTCTTTCTTTCAACTACAAAATTGACGATAGAGATTTTTTCTCAAATACATTTTTTTTTCTGCATATTGAGTTCTTTAATAAACGTCATGTAAATGCTTTTTAAATTTTGGTAGTTTTCGTACAATATTGCGTGCAATATGTGCAATTTAAAAAAATTACAAAAACAAGATTTTCTCAATAACGGCTCCAAATTTTTTCTTTAAACTTTTGGTAGGGATAGTGGTAAATGTACTCTATCAATGACATAAAAGCCATTTTGGTCTATCGGTGGTTTTTTCAAAAATTACAAAAATGTAAATTTTTTTACTTGTCTCTCACTTCGTTAGTATTTACATTATCGGCGATTTTTTCGCATTATTAATATTTACGAGTATATATGCTTTAAATAATGTCAAGTAAAGTTTCTCGAAAACTACCGTTTTCTGTGAAAAGGAGCTCGAATTTCGGCATTTTCAGAAATGCTCAAACGTCATTTTCTCAAATATGGCTGCAAATTTTTTCTTCAACCTTTTTAACTGATGGTGCTAATTACACTCTTGAGTATAGCGTAAAGTTTATTTTGAGTTATTTTTTTTTTTTTTCAAAATTACATAATTTTAATTTTTTTTTTAAAGATCTCTCACATCTTTAATATGCACATTACAGCAATTTGAAAGATGATTATATTTGTGAGTGTAAGTGCTTCAAATAACTTCAAATAAAGTATTTTGAAAACTCAAAAATTTTCTGTGAAATGAGCTTCAAATTTCGCACTTTTAGTAGCGCTAAAACGTTATTTTTCTCTTGAACGGAACATCGTTTTTAAAAGAAAATTGCCATTTTATGACTAGGGTTTATTGTTCTTTAATATTCTAAAATTAATGTTTTTGTTCTACCAATAGGAAACCGAAAAAAAAAAAAATTCAAAAGAAATAAAAAAAATGTACTTTGGCCGGTGATAGA
>JAHLJT010009419.1:82312061-82350547 GCA_031308135.1 Acheta domesticus | reverse complement strand
TTGAGGAATGTTTTTATATCCATTCGAATGATCGTATTTAAGATCTTACGTTTCAATTCATTCATTAATATCCACAGTTTATTTTTAAAATAATGTACAGACGGAGCTTGAAGAGATTCAAAGAATACAGTATTTTCTCTTCGTTACCATATGTTGGTAGTCAGGTTAAGTAGAAAATTACCTCGAAATACATTCAGAAATTCATCGCTGATTTTATATTGGCAACCAATTGTTTTTTTCTTTCACTGGTTACTATTTTGCCTTGAACGGTACGACGTATTTTACGAGCATTTTACTTTCATTACGTGTTATAACCGTATGTTGGTAAGTAATAACGATATTTCACAAGAATTCCTTTGGTCTCTCCCTGACCGTACACTCAATCTCTATCTGATACGAGTCACACAATATCGTGTTCGTTATTTTAAAACAGAATAACTCTTTCTAATGGAAATAAAAATGCTTGCACTAGAATGAAAACCACTCATACATTACATTAAATATTCAATTTATATATCTTTAGTGCCTGAACTTGCTCGAGTATTTATTTATCACGATCACCTGCCAGACAGGGAAAATAAATGATATCATAGTTAAAATGAATTAATATTATTTGCATCTCCACCAGTGTTCAGAACCTTCACACCCCCAATCTAGCTTCAAAGTGAACAGTCTTCTCTTTTCCCGGATCTCCTCCCCCCACGCCGTTCCTAAAAGCATTGCGAGTAGCATTCTATATAAAAATTAATCTGAATTCTCTCTGAGCGTTTATAGAGGAACATTAGCCGATCCCAGTGGCCGAACTCGCTAAGTCATTAGTGCAGTGGCGATCTTGAACTGAAGGATCATGGGTTCGAATCCCACCTCGGTCATGGTTGTGTGTGTTTTTTCGTGATTGTGTGTGTCGTGGTGTGTCGTCTGTGTTCCTCTGTGTGGCGTCAAAATGGACACCCGGCCATAAAAACATCGCTAAATCTGTATAAAATTGAGTGCGCGAAAGTTAATAAAAAATGAGACCGCACCCATTAGCGCCGACCCCGTAGTATAGGAAAAGGCAAAAGAAGAAGAAGAATGTATAGATGATTATCAGAGTGATATGAAAAGACACTACGTGAGGATATCATCTGAATTAAAATTTATAAAATCGGTTGACATTTCGAGGGGGGTGAGCTGTCAAATGACCTTAATAACAACGTGATTTATCTAATATTTTTATATTTTAATATTAATTCCAATGCATTGATTTTATCTATGTAATAATGTATTTAGAAGTGGTAGCAATAGGAGCAGAAGCAAAAGCAGAAGGAGAGGAGGAGGAAGCAGCAGTGCAGCAACGTCAACAAGAGCAGCAGGAGCAGAAGTAGAAACATCAGCAGCAGCAGGAGGAGCTGCAAAGTAAGAGTAGCAGCAAAAGCAGCAGAAAAAGCAGTAACAGCAAAGGAAGAGAAGGAGAAGCAGCAGAAATAGAAGCAGGAGCAGAAGATCAGCAGCGCAAGAGCAGCAGTTGAAGAAAGAAGCAGGAGGAACGTCAGAAGTATGAGGAGCGGCAGAACCAGGAGAGGCAGCAGCAGCGTGAATATGAGCAGAAGTAAACAGTAGGTTAAACAGTAGAGTAAATGAATTTATTATTTTAAAAAATAAACATTATAATGCATCTGTGGCTGTGTATTAAACAATTTTCAATTTTGTACACTGCCTTAGTTTCATCTGCGAAGATATAATGTATCAACGAAATTCAAACCACGCCTACATGGAGATGTGTGAATATTAGTGCTGCTTACGAGATAAGAATAGTTTACAAAGTGAAGATATTTATACACCGCCAAATCAGTGAGATGTGGTGAGTTTTCTTTATTTGGAAAATGGAATCGTATGAAGAGTTAGGTCAGCAAGTGATCTTAGCAAGATGATTTTTGACATTGTGACGAAAACGAATTGCGGATACCCGATTGCATAGTAGACTAACCTAAAGAAATGCCTATGTGTACTTGTTCGTCGGAGTAGAATGATATTTCAGTACGCTATCCGAACGGTATAAAACAAAAAATCTTGTGATTTTGTAAAGAATCAACTGAAGACAGAAAATGTCTGGATTTCAAAGAACAGAACATTGAAGTGTTTAATGTCGCTATGACAACTAAGAAATAAATAACGACGAGCCAGATTGAAATTTCAAAAAACCTTCTTACTTCTTAAATGCTTGAAAATCGGGTATATCCTAGTGGGAGTGAGGACATGACATATTTTAAAGCGAAAATGAAAACTAAAAATCATCACCTGGCATCATTACAAAAATTAATTCCACGTCACAAACTAATCGGACTTATTCGTACTTCCACGGAAAAGAGGGAAAGTGAAATGGTTTTGATCTCCCTTTTTAACTTTCATTTTTCCATCAATTCGTATAATTCAACAAACACAGAAATCTGATTTTTCAAGAAATTGTTAATAAACCAGAGTACGTGAGATTAAACAAGCTTTTTGAACTTTGGCTTTTTAAAGTTTTCGTCTGTTAAAAAACTGAATTATTTAAAATTACTATAAGTTTTAAAATTATTTATCTGTTGTATTTGTCACACAACTTAAGCCACACATTTCTTCCAACGCATCATTTTTTATTGGTTTGTTCCTCCATTTGTAACTTTATTTTCAATAATATAAAAGTACTTTCTCGATAAGCACTTCTTTCTGTGAAGATGAAAATTTCACACTCCACTCTCTTTTCTTCCCCATTAACGAAAATCAATAAAATAACCTCTTTGCACCAAAGTACAAAGCATCACCAAAATAAACAAGATGGTTGTAGTCACTGCCTGGTTACCAGAGTTCAGCATTACAAACTAACCTCTCGGATGCTTTTAAGTATACTTTACTGTACATTGCTTCAAATAGAGTGCTGAAACGTCGAACAACAAAGCAGGACTTGAAACGGGTCTTAAAATTAAGAATGATTTTATTATGTCATACGTAAAAAGTATTTGGTGAACCTACCATAAGATCCCTTCCCTTCCCCGAGCGCGCGTTTGCTGGAGCGCTGTTCGACTTTCTGTGGCGGATTATTACATTCACAATAACCGTTAAACACTCGACGAAAAAACAATTTAAAATATTCAAAAATGTTTATCTAACTTATGACAATATGTACGTCACTGAATTTACCTCATTACGCTCGCCATGATAGACTAATTTTCATTTGAAAAAACAAAGTTACCCCAAATATCTCCTAAATATAAGTGATAAAATAAAATTAATGCACGTATCAATTAGCCCCATTCCCTCATGCATTTCCATGAAAACTGCATTGCAATAATTTCAACCGTTCAAAAGTTACTGAAGATGATAAGGGGCCGTCCATAAATTACGTAACGCTAATATGGAGTATTTTTAATACCCCGTCACTTCCGTGTAGAGCATCCGTAACGCGCGCTTGAACCCCTTAAAGAATTACGTAACCCTTGCGACCACACTCCTCTCTTGGAAATGCAAAAAATGAAAACAAATTATAGCATAATGAAAATAATTTTTTTTCATTTTACTCGCGATATATTTTAAAATTAATGATAATAAAAGTACAAATTATTGGGCGATGCTGACTGCACCTAAAAATATGATTGGAACAAGTTGTGAATGAAGGAAGGATGAATAGGCAAGAACATTTATGATCACAAGCAGTACACACGCGCCGGCGTAGTTGCCGCTTGGGCAAGAGTATACTGCGCCAATTTAAAATGGATTCTAGAATATACTACATGTCAGTTTTGAATTTTTCTTCGTAATCCTACAGATTCAATAAAACTTATAAAAAATCCATTTATTGTTACAATTTACATAAATAATATTTGATTTTATTTTTTTTAAAACTAATTAGTTAATATTTTAAATGTTTTAGTGCAAGACTCAAAGAAATTATTAGAAATTATTTCAGCAAATATTGAAAAATATAAAAAATAAATATCAATGTAACATAGCATTAAACTAATACCCCCTACCTCTATGTAACGCAGCGTAACGCTGCCTCAAAGCCCCTTCCACCTCTTAAGTATTACGTAATTTATGGGTGGCCCCTAAAGATTCGTGCTGCACATACATATGTAAGTAAAATGTAAATAATTTTATTACAACACGATTATGTATTTCGTTATGGAATGCATTCTCTTTGATTCGTGCAGCAAAGTTCATCGTTGCAGGTTATGACCTCAATGCAGTGCCCTGCCTATTTTTAATTTATAGTTCTCACTGCAAAATGGTAAAAAATATTTGTACAGTCGACACAGTATTCACTGGTTGTTTTAAAATAAGAAGGTCAAACAAACCTGCACCGTAATATCGACTATCGCTATCGATTTTCCAGATGACGCCTGTGATGTGACCTTGCTAGCAAATCCAGTCTTACATTAAAGTTGAACGACCCTTCTCATGTGAAATGGGCGATAGTTCTTGGCCAATTAATAAGATTTTAACTTGGTGCATTCGGTGCAACTTGTTTTTGCGTTTTAATCCTCAAAAGCTGGAATATGTGTGCTGGGAAGATTCCAAGCTTCTATTACTAGGAGTACATTTTTCCTCATTTTCCATTACCACGTTGTCATTTGAATCAATAAGTAAATATGATGAAACAAGAAATTCAATAAAGATGAATACTGACTACATTTCAGAGACATCGTTCAACCACTGTAATAATTAAATTTGTTCAAAAAATTCGTCGCCCCGAGCGGGGATCTGAACTCGGCCTTCTAGTTTACGCGCAGCTGCTTTGACCACTGAGCACCGAGTCAACCTTTGAACAGTTTTCACGAGCGCAATTATCGCATCCTTGTAAATATATATAAGGTGACAGGTGTATGTATATATAGGTAAGTGGGACAATTATATAACCACTGTAATGTTATTTTCGGCCACTGGGCATTAAAAGTAAGACATAAGTCAATGGTTATGTAGAAAAGCTACACTGTGTGCTCGGTGTTAGAGGTCAATTTACTTGTATAATATGTTCCCTATTTCTTTTTTTCGGTCCTTTCACTTTCTTGCCCTTACTTCCTAAGAAGATAAGTAAAAAAATTAATACTTACATTCTACATAAAAATGAACCTGAATTATCACCGGGCATTCATAAAGGATCATCAGTGATAAGAAAAGATATTAAGGTCGTATATTATCATGGGGAAAATACCAAGAGTGCTTTGGGAAATTGTCCATAAATCACAGACTCGCGAAGCGACGAGGGGATTATCTGAGAATTTCCGAAGCACGAGTCGGCACCGGATCTTAGCAGCCGGTGAAGGAAGATCACGGCCAGGTGCCGCGAGTGAACATTCACTACACTTACGGGAATTATGACCTTAGTAGTGTATGTGCCCTGAATCACCAATCAATCGAAAGTTGCAAGATTTTGCCTTAAACAAAACCTATTCTACAATATTAGCTCTATATAAAAAGTGATTTATAATTTTTGAACAAGAGGGGTTTCAACGTTGCTTTTAACGCGGGTCAACGAACGCTTATGTGACACAGGCCTAAAGAATGGCATGGATTCTCATTTGTGTTTGAACTCTGAATTTTCGAAAATTACAATTTTAGAATATAATGCGATGCTCTTGTAAAGAAATAGTGTATAATCTTGTTCCAATATGTTGTGTAAATTACTTCCTACAACTAATTCAGTAGCCAGAATCCATGTTTGAGGGTCTTTTGATAACGAAAAATTTATTAAAGACAAAACGTCTGTCCATCTATCTCTGTGTGATCAACGCTAGCGACTAAATCATTCAAACGATTTTCTCCATAATTAATATTCCCCGATGAATGGGAAGGAACGGCGAATTTTTATGTCAAAAATTCGCCGGTTGTTCAATTACAATACTTTCTCTTCGTCCAAAGTAAGGGCGAGAAAGTAAACATTAATTTACTACGAGTGTTGAAAACTAAGGAGGAAAATACAGAAATAATATATCCACGTTTACTAAAAAAATTGAAAACTTTTCCGACGCTTTTCTTTACAAATTATTTGAAGGAATTTATTGGAAAATAAAATTTATTCTATTATCATTCTGCCAATTATGGCCAACACTCTATTCCACCAAATAAACGAGCTCTCGAGTCTTCTGTGTGTGGAAGTTTAAAGAAGACAAAATGTGGAAGAGCAAAATCGATTTCGTAGTAAGTAGAATATTATTTATATTATATTGATGTTACATTGAGGCTCTGCTCACCAAATGCTCTAGCGCATGAGCCTGAGGTAATAAACAGTTTCGATAAGCACAATCTCATACAGTGAGAATACATTCGTGATCGAGGATCTCTTGCGATACAGAGAGGCGGGCGTGCGATGATACGACGGCGTGGTGAAGTGAGGGGACAAGGACGGTGGTAGTTAGTACCAAAAATGATACATGGCATGCGGTATGCCAACAAACAAGCGAGGGCAATGATGGGTCAGTTTAAGAGAGTTGGCGACACGGAATTGTAAAACTCCTGTCATGTACAATGATAAAGTGGCCGCAGTCACTGAACAGCAGGGTGGGGCGGGGCGGGGTAGAGAGGGTAAGGCGGGGTAGGGCAATGAGGGTGTCGCTCGTGTGTCGATGGTGGCGACAGTACTTAGGTGGCGGAGGGCGGCAAGGAAGTGGGTGGGTTGGCGAGGACATGCGAGGGCAGGGTAGGTCCACGTGAGGACCGGGGGGGCGACGAGGGTGGCGTGGGTGGCGTGGGTGGGGTGGGCGGACGAGGGTAGCGAGAGCAGCGTGGGCAGGAGGAGGTCGGCGTGGGCGGGATGAGCGGGCAAGGCCGGTAAGGGCGGCGAGAGTGGAGAGAGAGAAAAAACGGTGAGGGTGGAGATAGGATGGCAACGACAGGCGGAAAGGGCGGCGAGAGCGGGGAAGGCGAAGGAACGCGGGACTGAAGAGGGCGTGGGCGACCAAGATCCTGGCGTGTGATGGAATTCACAGTACGCGTAGGCACAGCGAGCGAGAGCCTGAGGCTTTGGCGTTAGCTCATACAAACATCGCCTCCCTGAGGCAATGTAACACCTGGAGCCACTCGCAGATTCGATCCCCAAAGGGAAGCAATGGGATGGGAAGTTTGTGTTCTCGTACGTGTAGAGAGTACGTGAGTTCTTTGGGGTAAGTTGACCTGCTGGAAGCAAATTTCGCCACTTGATCTCTTGCAGCATACAGAATCAACTTCGAAAATACTTGGGCAGTAAAATACAGAATGTCAAGAGGTTTGTACACACAATACCGTTCCATCTTGATCGTCCGTACTCTAATCTAACATTTGAAACAATATCCCTACCCTCCAAAATTATCAGAAATCTACTGGATTGCAATTGCGCTGATGCCCATCATTAAACAATATGCAAGACACCATTTCTCGATGATTTTTAATTCGGTGGTCATTTTAGAGACTTAAAAACTTGCGATAATTTAAAGCATTTTCTAAAATCCTTTGATTTCTAATTTGTAGAGACACTGATTAACATGTTACTAGGAATACAAACAAACCATGGATAAAGAGTACTAATTTGTGTAATCAAATGCTGTCGTTCTGATTAAGAGAAACAAATAGTTACAAAATATGAATTTTAGCTGAATATAAACATTAAGCTTCGTTTTCTTAGAATTAATATGCATTATTCTTGAATTTAGATATTAATATCAAATATACTCGCATATTCGCAGTGTTTTGGTTCTGTGTACGATATCTTTATCAGACAGATTGAGAAACTGAACTTGCATGGTAAGTAATATTGCTGCTCAGACAACATTCTGAGATTCTTTACAGAACAACAAAGAAACGTCGACATCAATAATATTGAAAGCAAAACAGTGACTGGGAATAGCATAGTTGTTTGGAGGAGCCCCCACTAGAAACCTATCAGTTAATTACATATATTTTGAGAGTTGATCTGAGATTTGGGGTCTGTTAATCGAATTACTGTTATAAAAGGTCATATAATCTAAGAAATAAATAATTAAAAATTTCGTTGAATGAGTTTTTGTAATTATATTCCTTTAGCTTAAGTATTTATAAATATTACTTAAAAACATAAATAAGTCATTACCAATATAGAACACAGCGGAAGAAAGAGAAACATATTTTTAATTTAAAATGCTTGTAGTTACATCCGTCATGCACATAAAATGTATGATAATTACTTTCTGGAAAACAGACTTTGAAACAAAATAAAACCAAAATCATCCCTTAAATAAATAAATAATAAATACATAAAAGAAATAATAAATAAATAAAATAAAACCAAAATAATCACTTAAACATATAAAAGTAAATATTTGTTATTGCAATCCGTTTTTAACAGTATCCATCATACACAGAAAATTATACATTTTTTCTCAGAATTTCGTAACACAGGAACAATCTAAGGGAAGAAGTTTGAATTTTTTATAAAAATTATTTTGACCAAAAATATAAAAAGGAAAGTTTCCTCTTGATTTTCATGTTTTCTCTTTAGGCCATGTTGCTTTAAATTTATTTATGACCTGCATAATGTTTATACATTTTAAATTAGTAGGCATTTTTTCTCGGTTTCCACCGATTTCCACCGATTTCCACGGTTTCCACCGTTTCCAAAGAGTGGAAAATGATGCAGT
Source organism: Acheta domesticus (assembly GCA_031308135.1). NCBI lineage: Eukaryota > Metazoa > Arthropoda > Insecta > Orthoptera > Gryllidae > Acheta > Acheta domesticus. The sequence goes on along the minus strand of JAHLJT010009419.1, from coordinate 82,341,941 downwards.
TATTCCCTAACAATCCGGTCACTGCTCGCGCGTAATCTTCATCCTTGGCAGCAGAGCTTTTGTGGTATTCCTTGATAAAGTTCCAAGGATAATGAGTTATCAACCTCAATACGATGATGGGAAAAACACTCCCAAAACATATGTATGACGAAATTCTGTAAACATTAAAAAATGTTATCCTCTATTTTGGTTGATATCTCATTATCCTTGGAACTTTAACACTTAAATGCACTACTCTACCACACGTGTCGGGGGACCAATCAGAAAATTACGGCTTCTTCCGGCTGTACGGTGTTCTGCGGGAGGAGGGGACACCCCTCACAAAGCGACTTGTAGGCCACATATCACTACCTGTAGGCCACATGTCGCTAGGAGTCGCACGATCACCAGCACTGCTCGATATAGTCACGAATGCATCTCCTAGCCTCACAATTGAGAACGACGCGAACTACCGTGAGATATTCCATTTTGATGAGACACCCCCACGCGCCAAGAAAGAAAAAACCGATGTATAGGGGAGGAACACCACCACATCTTAGGAAAATATTTCATGATACTAATGGGATACCAATGGCGATAGCAATTGAAGAAAACAAATAATCAATCCGTGGGTCCCTGATCCATCAGACAGCGCGCAGACAGACAAGAACGCATTCGTGATGCAAGAAATTGAAGAAGAGAAGGAGTGAATAAGAAGAGGAGCAATGAAGAAGAACATGTGAAGACGAACCCAGAATCAATTCTCACTCCGCCAGAACTTAAAACCACATTTTGTTTCAAACGTATTTCCCACTCCAGCAGAACGGACGCCTTGTTTGCTGGTCCGTGCGCTTCCCGGGACGGGCCTGATCTGTGCGCGGGGGACGAGGGGTCCCCGAGCCCGTTACTTTCGAGCTCCTAACGTACGGCGCGGCCGATTCCTGCCAGTGAGTCCGCAACTCGGTCCCCAAAGGTTGCAATAATTAATGAAATCGACCGCGCGCCGCGACCAGCGCTGCGCGGCGCGGCGTGGCGCGACGCGGGCTGCCTAGTCCTCGCCGCAAGTGCAGCCGCAGCCAGGAGCCCCTTGTGACTCGCGCAAGCCCCTGCTCTTTGGGGCATTACGCCCCGCGCCGCCCCACTTCTTCTCAAATAAGATGTACTTAACCTAGATGGAGGTCTTGTCTCGTTTACTTCGCTATTCACGGGCACCTTTTGGTTGGGCTCATTTTTTCCCCTTTCGTTCCAGTGACAACTACGATCATGGTCGGAGACACTTTCAAACTCTGTCACGTCTCAGTAACTTATTGCAATTAACATTGATCAATGGTAATAAATACAATAATAAAAACAGATGAGAGAACTAAATTAGATGGAATATTTCTAATAATAGTAATTATTATTATAATTATAATTACCATTATTGTTATATTCGAGACTAGACAAAGTTTTTCTACATTATTTATGACTGTACATTGCAGAACCTCTTCATTATTAATGAAATCACAAATTTGTGTTTCAATATTTTGAATAATTTAATGTGTTATTTCTCAAAAGATAATCCACTTTCACATTGTCATAAAATTACTCGTAAATAAACAGCAAATGACTTTTTAAACGGGTTTTTATCACATTTGGAAATTCGTTGCAAAAAGTGAGGGCATAAATGGAGTTGTTTTATTTTATATGGATCGATACAAAATGAACAATGACGAATGGTTCTAAAATATTGTGGATTGTTATATTTTCGTAGCACTATGGGATCAATTACGGAATATTCTAAAATAGTGAGAAATGTTTGCAAACAATACGAAATATCAATGGCTCAGAGAGAAAATAGGACGGAATTCTCAATAAACCACTTAAAATTTATTTCTTATCGTAGCCAAACATACTCCTTAAGCCGAGATTGAGGAAAAACATACTACAATTTTATTGACATAAAGGTGATAGGAAACCCTTTTTGAGCATGTAGAGATATAACAATATCCTTCATGAGCAAATATAATCATTCCATTTAATAACAAAACATTTACTAATGAAAACAAAAAATAGTACAAACTGAAGAAATACAACGCAATAATAGAATTGAGATGGCAAATGCAAATTAATCTTTCTTCCAATTCGAATAGCTCCTTATCGTTCACTGACTTCCGTTCGTTAAATTACATTTTAATTTACTGCTCACTTATCAGTGCCCTTTCATTAACTAGTGGCGATAAAACAGCACGTACTTTCTTCCAATATTGCTAATAGCTATGACAATTTCTATCATACACTTCAATTATTATTTGAAACATTTTTAAACAAACGAAAAAAATACATCTATTATTTTTAAAATTCAAACGTTTAAACGAAAAATATTTATGCCATTGAATTCAGTGTATCCACGTTCTACATAAATCTGCGCGATGCGTTTATTAACCATAGAAAAAATTATTTGTTATATTAACGCAAACGAACTTCGGCCGTCATTATCGCCATGTTATCAGTGAGGTGTTACAACTTGTTGCAACATACAACAATTATCACTAATTCGTGTGGGATATATCTTGCAAATTATCATTGTTGATACCACTGGCAAGAAAATGAAAATGGATGCAAAAATATAATAATTAAACGAATGTTGTTATAAAGTAATTAAAACAACTCCTACCAAAAGTTTAAAGAAAAGATTTGGAGCCGTATTTGAGAAAATCTTGTTTTTGTATTTTTTTAAATTGCACAAATTTCACTCAATATTGCGCAAAAACTACTAAACTTTTCAAACAGATTTACATGACATTAAAGAAAGAACTCGCTATGAAGAACAAATTTATTTGAAGGAAAATTTTCTATCTGCAATGTTGTAGTTGAAGGAAGATGCCGAATAAAATTCAGAGCTTCGCAATTTTCAAAAATTCAGAAAAATTGGATCTATGCCATCTTAATTAGTGTATTTTATTATTTTATTACAAGAAATTTAAAGAAAAAAATTGGAGCCATTTTTGAGAAAATTTTGAAAATTTCCGGGGGTCTTCATGTGAATTCCCCCTCAAAATTAAAATATCTGTTTCAAATTCACGGGGCCACGAGATCAGGCAGATCGGTCGGGGAGTACCAATTTTAGAGAAAATTGGTCTGAGCGGTTTAGTCGCTAGTGTTTTTCATGCAGACGGACAGACGTTTTGCTTTAAATTGTTTTTTCGATATCAGAGACCCACAAAACAGGGATTCTGGCTGCACTACGTGTTGGGAGATTTTTTCTTAATTTAGCATTTGCATTTATCCACTTTTTTGTTACCAGGACCCTGTAATAGGAATTATTCTGCCGAAAATCCGTTTTTCCACGCGGCATTACATAACTTTTCTTATACTATACGTACGTATAATGCACGGGAAATTAAAAATTTGGAACAGTTTTTGAGAAAATCTTGTTTTCGTATTGTTTTTAAATTGCACATTTTGCACGAAATATTCCGCGAAAACACTAAAATTTTCAAAAAGTGTACATGACCTTAATAAAAGAACTCACTCTGGAGAACAAATTTCATTTAAAGGAAAATCGCTTTCTTTAATTTTGCAGTTGTAGGAAGACGCCGAAAAAATTCCAACTTCTCCAATTTTCGAAAATTCAGAGTTAACCGTGAAAATCGGGCGTATGCCACCTTAATAAGTGTATTTTACTCTATTGTAACGTCAGAGTACTGGGTGCGACCGACCGCACAAGTCGTGCACGGGACCAACCCCTCTTGTGCCGGGCTGGCGGCGGCCGGACCTCCGGGGTCTCTCGGAGTGTGCCAGCTGGGGGCGTGTCTGGGAAGGCGGTTGTCAGTTCGCACAAGGGATGATGTGTTGCGACGGAACTCAGCCTGCAGATGGCGGCAGACCCCATGTGCAACCGGCCAAAATCTCAGTAAGGTAACGACGCCTTCAGCGTGGGAGTTCGGTCACGTGATGCCTCGCAAGAGAGGCGGGTAGGGAACGCTGCCTGGCATTCGAGGTTGAGCGGAATCGAGATGAGGATGCACATTGTCACCCGTGGAGGGGTTAATCGCGAGCAGCGTCTTGTGAGGCGTGGCTTTCACCATGAGACAAGAGGCCAGAGGCGGCGCTAGTGTTGGCGAGCTGGGGTTCTCTTTGGTGAGACTGGCGGCTCGTCTCAGGAGTAGGAGTGCTTTGGAGTGCAGCGTTCCTTAGGAGTGTAAATACTGCATAGCAAGTGACTGTTAATAAATATTATAGAAAACTCCGTGTCTATGTTCTTCCTCATCACACGACAAATACGGGTTTCTCATCGTGTAGACATCGTTTGACCAATTTTATCACCCCATCAAGCTGCGTTTTATCAAAACTTAACAACTTCTGTAGAAAACTATAGCTTTAAGAATTCAAATCACGACAATAGAAATAGCAATAAGTAACAAAAAACAATAGAAATGCATTCTCAGTATTTTGCTTTATGAAAAACTTTGTTTAACATTTGTCGACTTTTGAAGAAACGCTTCTCAATTACTCTCAGAGGAATAGTGTGACGTGCCACCCTCGGAGCTGACATCCGCGTATTCCCGAGGCGGCGTGTCAATTGGACTTCTGTGGTTGATTTGGAAAGTTAAGTGAGTTGTAAGGGAAGGGGGAGGGCGGTTTCCTCAAGAAAAAGTATTGTTCAAACCCAATACTTCATTTTATTGCCAAAGAAGAGAAAAGAGAGGGGAAGCGGTGGTTAGGTGACGTGTGAACCAGGTGCTCCTGCAGGAACGACAGTAGCGGCCAAGGTGCCGGAGTTCTGGGATCGCGTCATCAACACGAGGGCTCCAGATGTATCGTGTGCACTTCACTTGCTCACTTCAGTGTGCCTCTACCTCATGTCTGCCTCCATCTTCTCTCTCTGGCTCCGCCGGGCCGTTTATATTGGCCCCACGCTTGCATTCGGCAGTGTTTTTCAGAGGTCGCTGCTGGAATGTTTTGCTTGCCTTGGGAGTCGCCCACGGCACGGTGTGGTGTAATGGACGCTTGCCACAATAGCTACCCTACACGTGTTTCGTTGAGGATGTGAAATATTTGCCATAACATATCAAACATCGCACAACTGTTTGCAACAAGAAAATGTCATCATTGTATTTCCAAGGACCGAGAAAGTAAAACATAAGTGCAGCTAAGTCACTAAAAATTGAATGCTTTCTTACAGAACAAAGAAACAATAGTTTCAAATAAAATGTAACTGTCTGGTTGATGAGTGATTCAAAAACGTCTTTTCCGAAAATGATTAATTAAGACAGATTGCATAAAGACAGATGAAATTTTAATTAATAAATGTTTTCGACAAGGATGTTCAATGTCGCCAACACTTTTTAACATTTATGTAAATGACATATTTCTGTGATGAAAACAAAATATTAGAACATGTATAAAATTGAATAGGAAAAATATTTTAAACCTTGTACGAGTACTTTATGCAGATGTTGCTATCATAATTCAAGAAACTGAAAAGAATCTACAGTGCGCCCTGCACCACTTAAATGAGCTATGCTCTTACAATCTAACCATCTCAAAAGACAAAATCAAAATATTGGCGTTTTGGAGATAAGAGATAATCCGTTCAAAAATAATTCTTGACAATGTAAGTTTAGAACAAGTTCTAAATTTTAATTAACCAGGATATGACACAGAAGGACAAAAACACATTGATAAAAAATTAGCACGATTTCAATCCGTCAGTGGGACCATACACATAACTTTTAAAAACAAGACCCGAAAGGATACTAGAATAAAAGTTTATAAAACATTAGCTTTTCCGATATTGCTTATGGCAGTGAATGCTGGGTTCTAACACAGAAAAGAGTAAGTAAAATTCAGAGCTCAGAGATGAAGTTTCTTCGAAGAACAAAATGCTGCATCTTAGAAGACCAGATCAGTGAAGAATTCGGGTGAGAAGTGAATGTAAATAGCATAAATAATATAATGGAAGTAAACAGGAAAAAGTGGCTGCAGCACTTAGAAAGAACGGAAGAAACAGAACTGCCAAGATTAGCATATGCTGGGATTAGATTGCCAAGATTAGCTATGGGAAGACCCAAGAAAAGACGGAAAGATAATTGATTAAATTAATAACTTCCAGAAAAGAAGTTCGGAAGCAATAAGCCAACTTCAAGAAATAGTGCAACATCTACTTATTTGAAAAGTACGTGATTTATAATTTCTTTTCTTTTATAAAACAAAAAAAACTAGCAGCTAAAGACAGTTAAATTTTGTTCCTTTTTTCAATGTTGCTTTGCCTTTTCCATTAATGCGCATGTGTTACAGTAGTTTTCTCCATTTCCGTCTTCAATCTCCCTCAGTGCCATGTTTCTTTTAATTACGTGCGCTACTATTTAGTGTCAGTAAAGAATAATGTTGTGCAGGTAAATGATATGAAGTCATCTGAATTAATTCAACGAACAGACGAAATAATGGTATATACTGTGATATGTGGATGATTAAGGAAGAAATTACCGAGGAAAATACAAAAAAAAAAAAAGAAACAGAGTATGAATTCAAACGACCGCGCAAAGCTGAGCGCGTTCGGAACAGCAGTAACTGACCAGGAGGGGTACCGGCCAAGTGCGATAAGGGAGCAACCCCCACTCACATCCTTGTGAGGAGAAAGGAGGGGAGGTGCGGCTTGACCGGAAGAAAATTGCTTCTTCTGAGCTGAGCATCGGTACTGAGTGGTCCTAAAATTGTTTCTTCTTGTCGGGACAGCAGTACGGGGCGGTCGCAAGTTAGATCAGTGGAAAGAGTATTGAACTTGTGTAATGAAAAGTGCTCAGATCATGGTGCAGTAATTTCGCTCGTGAACAAAGCGTTATTTCGGGAGGCCGTAATATGATTTGAACTTTGAATGAATAGTTACGCTGAACAATTTCGAGCTATAGGAAGTGAGTTGGAAGAAGAGCTAAGCAATTATTATCCGGTAATTCGTGCGACCCGAGAAAATTTAATAAAATAACTGTTCGTGTAAACGGCCGCGTTTTGCATGAGCGCATGGACAGTATTCCAATTCGCGGAAGGGACAAGAAGCGAAGAGGACGGAAGATCCGAGAAGAACGTATCGTGGAGGCGTCGCGAGAGGGCTCGTGACCGTTGGAATTCATCCTTGGCGGCGCACAGCAGCGGGGCGTTCCAGGAGGCGACAGCGCGAGGGCGCGCGACCTCACCGCAATCCGTTGGCCGGCGTGAGAAGACGGCGTGAGAAGACGGCGTGAGAACGTTGAGTATTAAAGTTTCGTTCGGGGCACAGTGAGAAATTGGAACGTGTGGAAAGCAATGTTATTTAACCAAAACTAGTCGCGAGAACTGGGAGGGGAAATAACTAGTAACAGATTTAATCGCACTTCATAGACATTTTCATATTCCAAGCCGATGACCGAAGAGGGAGTCCAAATTTAGTCAAATTTTGTTATCATTGTAATATTGCTGGTTCAATGAGGAATTAACTTTGTAAAATAGATTTAAGAATTTTTTGATGGGGGAATTATGTGGAATGTGATCACGAGAAAGGGTTATTTTTGTGTAACTGATTATTTAAAGAATTGGATCAAAGTTTATGTTGAATTTTGAGTTAATTAGCCGTAGGTGGTATTACCAGTCAAATGCGTGGGATCCCATTTGCGCAGGCCTGGGTAAATTATGGTTGAATGGTTTTTGAAAGGTATCTGAAACTACGATGCAATGAATTTCAAGTGTAATTATGTTTTCTTGATTTGGGAAATTTTCGTTGGAATAAATCCTGACTTGTTACCAGAAAAGGTGTTGCTAATTTCGCATCACGTGCTATTCCGAATCACGACTCCGCCCTGCCAAGACCCCTGTGCCTTTTCAGGTCCCCCAAATAAATTAGGATTATCGTGGCGAAGTACCGTCACAATACTTATGTGCAATTCATTTACTCAGGAATATGTAGCTACATCACACACACGTCAATACTATTGACAATATATCGCTACACGATGGCACCACAGAAATCTACACACATTTCTCCCAAATCAATGATTGTTTTTGTGGTTAAAGCACCCTATCAGTGAACGTAATGTCTGCGTCAATACGGGACCGGAAGGGCGTAGCATGAAAACAACTACTTGAACATACGGTGTTCACCACTCTCTGCTGACATATTTTGAGCATCGAGGAATTCAAGACAGAAAACGCTGCCGGGCGGCCATTGCCGCATCTTAATCTTATGCAGCCGTCATGTGATATTTCGCTCCTCTCATCCTATAAGGTGAAGGGCGCCAGCAACAACTAATGATACTTCGCATTCACACGTCATACGTATGACCTGTCCGCGCGTTATATGATCGCGTCACTCTTCATCGGCATACATCGGCTCTAATTACGGAAATTTAAAATACATCATGCAATGCTCGTTTATTCTCCTTAAGAATAAAGAGTGAATATAACTTGTATTTGCCAAATAACAATCACAATGCATGTAGAAATACAGGAATATTTTAATTAGAAATATTAAGCTCATCTGAAACGAAGTTTAAAATGCTGACTGTAAGATCGCCTTTACGTTATGCCATTACCTCGGAACTTATTGCATTCGATAATCAATTTCATCTCATTAAACCGAGATGTCAACGGATAAAATTTAGTTTCCTTAAAAATACTTTAGTTATTCTGGAGAACGTTCCTCGATTTCGTAGAATTAGCTGAAAAGTTGCGCCGGAGCCTTATTGGAATGAGTGATGGCGCCCGTATCTGCGAGCTCTCCGCTGCCCTTCCGCAGTGCTCCGGCCGAGGAACGGAGTCGTAAAACATTCAGCGGCAGCGCTCACTATTCTCAAATCCCCAGCTCTCGAGGCGGGGCGGCCAGGAGGGAATTTAATTCAATCGTATCCTCAGGCGCATCCTCGCCTCGCTCATTAGAGCCACTTTTCTTGCCTAGTTACGCGCTGTTTCTCTTTCGGAGCGCTCTCCGCCTTTTTTTCTCATTGAGCGGTTTTTTCTCCGCTGCCTTCCCCGCGTCTCGTTTCTACTCGTTTCTACGTCTCAAAATTTTGCTCGGTTTTACTTTTTACCACGCTAAACTTTTTTATCAGTTTCATCAAATTCTCAAAAACATTAGATAAATTGTTTAAAACCCGCATTTTCATTGAATCAACCATTTATTAAAAACCGGTTCTTGATTAATCAGTATAAGAAAGGTAAAATGTGTGTTTATGTTTATTTTGTACGTTCTGTTTCACGTGCGCGGTTTGTTAGTCATTGTTTCCCTTTACTTGTTCCCCGAAAAATGATATATTGCGTACATAAAATTTTATTTCCTTTAATTTGAATCCTGATATGAAAGCACTCACACATGCATCTTTCTGACCATTTGTCCATTTCAAAATTAAAAAGAACCAACCTCTTAATCTAGGGATGCCAATAAAAGAAGATATGTAATCCCTCATTCTAGTCTCTACCTCAAATTCCTGTCTGTAACCCCTTCCTCATACCTCACTTTCTACTATTCCTTCGAAACCCCACCTCTTCAATACCTCCCCCAATCCAGTAACCCTTCCCCCCATCGCAGCCTCTACCCTATTCCTTTCCCCAACCTCTCTACTAACCCTTCCATTAACCCTTTCCCCTAAACCGTCACCCAAACCCCTCCCCAAATCTCTCCTTCAAACTCCTCCCTCCCTCTCCCAACTCCCCAAACCCTTCCCCTAAACCCTTCCCCCAACGCCTTGGTACAAGCCCATCCCCCAAGCCCCAGCTCGGGCGCTGCCGCTCGCTTTGGATTTCCGCACCCTTTCCCCAAACCCGTCACCCAAATCCCTCCCTCAAACCCCTCCCCAAATATCTCCCCCAAACTCTTCCCTCCCTCTCCCCTCCCTCTCCCAACTCCCGAAAACCCTTCCCCTAAACCCCGTCCTGCAAACCCTTCCTCCAACCCCTCGGTCCAAGCCCATCCCCCAAGCCCCACCTCGCTCGCTTTGGATTTCCGCGCGGCGGGCGGCGCGCCGCCGTGCGTAGCGCGCTGTTTCCGCCGCGAAGATTGATGCGCCGCGCCGCCTCTTCGCTCACAGTCGCCGTCTATTTGCGGCCCTGCAGCGGCGGCGGCGGCGGCGGCCGCCCCCGCGAATTACCCGGCGAAGCTGCGCGAGAAATCGCGTCTCCGCGGACGCTCATTTGTTGGCGCGGCGCAGCTGCGCCCTCCGGCCTCGACGGCGGGCGACGCGACGGACGCGCCCGCGGACAGACGGCGCGCCACGGCGGGGGCGGGGCCCTCGCCACGCCAACGTTCACCCTGGCAGTGAACGATGAAAACGTCATTCGGATGTAACCTTCCGGTGGGCGCGCCTCTTGGAGTCACATAAGCGGGAGCACTCTGTGTTACCTCGAGAAAACAGTCTCTTGCACCCCCAAAACTTCTATTATTTAGTTGAAGAAGGAAGTATGAAAACTCACAACTATTCATTACATTTGTAATGTTAATACATTTTATAAATCACAGAAACATGGCTATTTTTATGTAATAAATAATATAACCTGTACCTATTGTAACCGCTTTCTCTACTTGGTTACAAAAGTAAATCTTTAATTACTTATTCCGTGACGAGCTTCTGCACCGTCACGCAAACCTGGGATTATTTCTAATGGAAGGTAAAATTCCCTGTCAGGGGTGGGTTCGTCATGGTTCAACTAATTACCAATTAGCAAGTAAACACAGTTCATTAGTTTGAAACAATATTGAACGTATATTCTAATGAATGAAATATGATCTACAATTGCATTTACAAATTTTACCTATGTTCTCAATATTTTTCCCATTAAATTCTGGTAGCTACCTTTCCTACCTAAACTGCAGTTATGATTTTCTAATGTAATCTTAACTTCGATCCCTTGTTTTCAAATAATAACTTGCACACACAGAGATACACTTTACATAACAAAAATCACTAATAAAACACACGAAATACAATTCAAATAATGATCCTGAAAAAGAAATACATGCACACACAATGTTCCAAATTTTTAACACCTTTGAATCAATTAATAATATAACACTTAATTCTTACAATTGAAAATTGTCTCTTCCTTAGCCTTTCAGTATAAAAAAAATTTCGTTTAACAAAGTCTTTAGCCAGTCCTTCAAATGCTATTATGAAATAAATAATCGGACGGCTCTCCTCCCATTCAGTATTTCATACAGCTCACTTTTGCTAAGTGTTATTTATACTCTTAAATCAATTATACGTGAATTCAGTTAAATAGTTTTACGTAAGAACACAATTTTTACATTATTCATAAGAAATATCTGAATCTGATTCTAATTACGACTTTATGAGAAAAAGAAGTGACTCGACTAATTACCAAGACAACTGTTCTGTGAAATTCTAATTTGAAATTTTGTGAAAGTTCTTTCGGTATTTGTTTAACTCACGACCGGTGACCTACCGAAGAATACTCTGCGCTGCGTAGCCGGCTGCAAAACGGCGTCCACGCCTCCAAGGTCGCTGGATTTCTGCACCGCTCCGTGTTGCCTGCCGCGTTGAAAAGTGGGATGCCTCCGATCGCCGTCTCTCATTGCTTAGCGATGTTTTACCATCGATCCAAGATGATGGTCGCATAAGAATGCAAGTTGAGAGCTTCCAATTATGACTTCGTAATGGTAATGAGCCAAACTAGTTGTAATATCAAACAGAGTTCTTATAATTCTTGAGATTCAATAAGTACATTTCAAGAATAAGATTTCCGAAAATAATACAGACTTCTTATACGTCGTAGCCTACTACGTGACGCTCGTCGTCTACGCCGTGCACAAAAAAATTAACTGTTCACCTCGGCGGCTCAAACACGATAAGAAGCGAATTCTTTTGACTGCTCACCTCGGCGACTCGAACTAGAATAGGGATGAATTCTCTCTACATCAGTTCATGCCGTTTCCGTTTGTTCCCCAAAAGTTTCTGATTGGTTACTATCAGAGTGCGTTCTGAAATGAATCTCCTAGCTGTCGCCATCTCTACGCCACCAGAGAAACTATTAGTTAATAATATGGTGTCGAGTTTTCTCTTCTATTTTTCTCCTTGGTTTAAAATGTAATCGACAATTAGCGGTTACACTATAAACGAACAACCTGACTAAGAAATATGTTCGTTTGGAATACTAAAAATACTTACACGAGTGGGCGTGGTACACCACGGAGTGCCGCAGCCAGCATTTTTTTATTTTCAATTTTTTCACGACTGATAGGGAGAAGGCAACGGAACGGAGATTTTAGAACAATAAAATCGCAAAGGCAGCACGGAGTGCTGCCGCGCGCCCTCCGGAATGGTAAGGGTAGGGATAAAGAGATAACACCGTCTCATGGGATTTCCAGGGTCCCTACGCTATTTAACTGAGAGTTCTTGACGATTTGCATTTGTAATTTCCATGCTACTCAAGGCATAATGATGATTTTTCATATGAATGGGTACATGAATCTAGAAATACAGTATGTAGACCTGTAAATATATCTGTGAGAAGTTTGAAGTATGTACACATTTATTAGCATGGAAACTACAGAATAAAAAAACGTGAAATGTTAAAAGCCAATTATTAGCTTGGCATAGAACGTAGTTTTGTACTATTTATAATTTCTATTCTATAAAAATACACATTTAGATTACTATGCACGTTGTAATTACAAGCCCAACAATTTTTCATTTTAGAATAAATTCTAGTCGTATATTGCCCATGGTAATGTCACCGTGTATTTACCCGGAATGAGACTTTTTAAATAATTTTGAAAGTTGCGTAGGGCGCGTTGTCGACTCTTGCTCTAACACTAATGATAAACCAAAGTCTCACAGTTTCCGACGTTTTAATATTTGTGGAAGTAATTTCACAAGACAAATGGAATATTCTGGAAAGGGGAAGTCAAATATGTAAATTTCAAAACTTCTACTGAAAATGTTGAAGAGAAATGAACTTTTATTAAATTTCCATCGACACAGATATTGTGTGGGTGTGGGTGGATGGATGTGTATGTGTGTCAGTGGAAAAGTACTCCTTCACCCTGCACGCACACTGTGCGGTAGGCGACTACGGTACCACGCCGCTATACGCTTTTCCCTCTTTTTTTCTCATTTCTCATTCGAGAAATTGGTGCTAGTGAACAAGAGTAACTCTTTTTTGTAGCGCAGAGGCGCAAAAGATGAGCAGTTAGGGTATTAAAAGCGTTTCGCCTTAGTTCAGGACTCATCAGACAGGCTTTCAGCTTGTGACACTGTATGAACAATATGCTCTGTAGGTTCGTACACCCGATGCTCCAAGTAAGCTACGGTTATGCAACTATGTGCGCCGAGCAGGCTGCGACGGGTATTGCACAAATGAAGAGACTACCTCGTGCAAGAACACTACTCCACGGTAGCTAGCCGTGAAGCATGCTCTACACCGCGAGCCAATTTGTAGGTCGGCACCGGATCTCGTCATCTAGCAGGAGATCACCGCCACGCCCGAGATAAACATTCATTAAACGTACGGGACTAATGACCTTAGTTGATGCGCCCGGAACCAATAATCAATCAATCAACTACTCTTACCTTCAGTTTTAAAGTGCCAAGCGTGCGGGGTCGCAATTTTCTTCTTTAAACCGATTTAATAAGTAGTTATAGTCCGATATACTATGGAATATGTGAGAAATCGAAAGATTCGTTTTAGATGCATTCTTAATCTTAAAGAAGGAGCAACTTGATAACTGTTCTTCAAGTGTGGGGTAATGTGCGCGTGCTTTCAAAGTTCTAACTTCAGTTATCACGAGAACCTTCCACAACCTTTATCTGTGTAATGGGTTGCAACCTACTGGCCACCAAACCCAATCGATGGACAAAAAATTCCTTTCCTCACACTACAGCAAAGTATTATCTTCATAAAGGAATTCAAAATAGTTGGCGGAGTTTTAGATTCGATGTTTGCACATCATAATGTTTCGTGAACGTGTGTACACATTTCGGGAGCCCCAAAATCTTCTGTTCAGTACCCTTACAATCTACAAGTTGTGGAAATGCAATTGAAATTCTGAAGATTAAGTTTGGTTTTGTGGGTAATGAGGAGACAGAAAATATGCAATGCGACAAGGTTGCGCTGAGGTGCAAATGGTGTTTGACGTGCAGTTTGAGGTGTTAATGATCAGCTTAGATATCATATATGAATATTGAGCGATTTCTGATCATAGAGGCAATTGACTTGATTGACAGCAAAATTTAGTCCAAACTGTTGTCAGACATCAAAGTTGGCAACGATATTAATTGTGAAAAGCAGCTAAATTGAAAAATATGGAAGCTTTTTGACGCAGATTTCCTGCAATTACAACAAGTATATTATACTTATCTTCTATCGATTATAGATTCTTTGTACGAAATGAGCTGCATGAACATACACAAACGTGATAATTCATTTCAAGCTTTTACAAAGTCACATGGATGATTTAGTGCTCGACGTGACCATGGAGCATTAACGATATGAAAAGAGAGAGAATCAGTATTCAGCTGGTGGTTAACATTACACACATCAGATGGATATGAATCACATCACTAATTCTGACTAGTCTATGAATTGAATGGTACCTCCAAAGCTTCCGATTCTGCATTTGCAAATGGGACCTGTCAGTGAATGTTTGCGATGGGTATGATAAAAGATGCTTATTTCTAAAACTGAGAGTAGTATATTGCAATTGATTTTATTTCACAGCTGTGAAATAAATCAATATCCCTGGCCCGATCATGAATTTTTTGAACTCGTTATTACTGATGTTTAGTTGCGTTATCTGGAGTAATTCTGTTCTTTGACATTTACCTCATCACGCAAATGGAATATACTAAAGTATGCTCAGTCGCTACTGCTCTCGTATAATACATTCAAACTTTCATTAAATTCGCTTGAACCTTCAAAGGAACTTATGCGTACTTTCAAAATGTTTCACTGAACTTGACTATTGACATTGAGGAATTTAACCCTTCGATGCACAGAGCTGGGATTTGCGCCTTTCCACTTAGTGGGCCTCAGAGGCCCGGTCTGAATAAAACACTAATTTGAGGCCGAAATGAAGTAATGAATGCAATGCTTTTATTAGTAAATAAACTTTTATTTTAAACTCTTAAAGCATAAAAAGGAATTTTCCACATTTCTTTTTCAACTATAGCACAATATTCTTTTATTTAATGTTCTGATAAAAGTTTGTGTTTGCACACGAAACACTGTGATTTTGTTCTTTGTCTTTTCCGAAGAGTCATAATTTTGCCTGGAAAGAAAGTAACGACCCCAATAGAAATAATTTATAACAAATTTACGGTATTAACCTTAAATATACCCTTTATCTTTTATTTTCTTTGGAGATAGGACTTCTAAACATGTGTTCCTGTGAATCCGGAAGACTTCAAGAGTATTTAGGGTTCTTTTGAGGATATTAGGGTTTCTCACCCTTGTTTTCATGTTTTCACGGGATAACTCTTCTGTCATTTGCATATACCCCTTTCCCACTGGCATTAACCTTGAATAATTTTATGTACGCATTCAAAGCAGCAACATCAATCTTGTTATAAAATAACCTCATTGGCCATTGAAGAGTATTTCTTCATGACGTGTAATTGTCGATCCATGAGATGAACTTTGTTTTGTAATATCCGACAATAATTGGTTTCATTTTTGGTCGTTTTTTGTATCTTGGTCCTGATGTATTGTGCAAAAAAGGTAAACAATTTTGTTTTGGAGTGTATGATAAAACCAAATATTTCCATGGTGTCCAAAAATTCTTGAACATAATTACTTACCGATATAATTTCACAGTTCATGTGGTATTTTCTACATGTTGGCTCTTAATGTTAGTGTCTTCTCCATAAGAAATTCACCGAAGAATATCGACGTAAAAATTTATCATTATAAACTCTTAGACACTTAGAAAAGTTATCAGTTATAAAGTTATAACTAGCAGTGAGTAATGACTGTATCAATTCCTTTACCGTTTTCGATACAAAATCTTTTGTAATGTTCATCTTTCCTTTTCCATGGTGTATTTTGCCATTTAGTGCGAATCCGTTCCTTGATTCCCTGCACCAAAAACTCTTTTACGTATTTATGTGGTGAAGATTTGTGTCTATTGGTGATTAAATAACGAAGACTGGAATGATAAATTTCAACAACACAAATGGGTTTCTTATGCGTTAAAAAATCGGTTAAGGGAAAACAGACTACCGGGTCTGGGAGGCCCACTTAGTGGAAAGCACGGCTACCATCATAAAAATTGAAAAATGTGAAAAAATTTCGTAGCATATTGGACCATTGTTTACCAAAAGAAAAGAAACAATATAACAGAGGGTATCATGAAAAGATACACCTGTATGTTAACGGGAAAATATTTACAGAATTAAAAAAACACAGCCGGGCCTCTGAGATCCACTGAGTGCACTGAAGGGATAATAAATATTAACATATACATTATTATTACGTGAATGGTTTGCAGTTTTATTAACCGTTTCTTACACTACACGCCACTGAGTTTCATTCTGCCAGACTTCCTCTATTCTTCTCTGATTCATCGTCGTATCGATGACGGTCTTCCGACCTTCTTTGATGTTACCTAGAATACCTTCTTTGTATTCCTCGGTTTCTTCTTTCGCAAGGGATCCAATCAAAATCTATTTTTTGGTCTTATATTAGAGTTCATTCTCATGTCCATAATATTGCAGTTGTTTTCAACGTTCCTTCTCACTTGTCTCTCTGTATGCATTATGCGTCTAATGTCTTATCTTCTTACTCTGTTAAACAAGAAATTCTGACAGCGTCAACTTCAAATTTTAATCTCCGTAACATTTAATCGCGAGTTGGTTGCATTTGTTTTAAACACAATTTCATATCTGTATGTTACGCAGGCAATATACTGAATTTGTTTAGAATATAAGATCCTTTTTTCCAGAAAATTTTCAACAAAAATGAATGGAGGGTAATATACGAGTATCTAAAAATGAAACGAAACAGGTTTTTCAAAAACTGTCTTCTAGAATAACTGTGTCCTTCGCAATGACAGAAAAGGGAGGTTCAATACGTGAGAATTCTTTTCCGAAACTTTCATCCAAGAATCTGAGAGGAGTCTTATACGCAAGGGGGCCTGTAACGACAATACAAAATTTAAAACCAATTTCTTTTCCTCATTTCTCATCCAAGAGCTACGGTTTGAAGAAATGGCAGTTTTCTCGCGGCTGGAGCGGTAGGCGCGCGGTCTGGGGAGGCGAGCGGCCGGAGGGGTGTGTCTAAGCGTCCGGCCCTTTGTGGTCGCGAGGCGATGGCTGTCTCTGTGCGCCGCTTGTGCGGCTTCTTATTGTCGCTGCTCATTACTTCCGCTCCCTGTCAGGCGCCCCGGGCCGCGCCGCGCCGCGCCGTCCAAAGACGCCCGACGAAGGCAGCGCTGAATGGCGGAGGGCTTCGAATAAGACTTACCGAGCACCGAGCTTCTTTTCTTCTTCTTTCTCTTTTTCTTGCCTTTCTTCTGCTTCTTATTATTCTTCATTCATCTGCGTCTTTTCTTCTTCTATGATCTCGCGATTTCCTGAAATATAATTTCGTAAAGCATATTCTGTCATGTTAATGTTCCTTATGGCCGACGGGGGGGGCCCTCATACTCAGTGTAATAATCACATACTTTCTCAGAAATAAGAGTCAATGCAAGCATTTTGTCATTACAGTCGGCAAAATAACGTTACGAGGTGTTTGAGAAGGCAGAGAAGAATAACTGATTTAGAATAACTAATTGACAATGGAATACAATTTTATTCTCTTTAATACAACTGCCCGTTTCAATACATTTTCTGGAATTTCCTATTTTGTTATGGTTTATTGCCAATGAAATCAACCATTGTATTTGTTTTCTCTACAGTAATAAAGTGTATATGAAATGTTTGCTAATCGTGATTTGCAACTACACCATTAAGAACTTTAGAGCACTTGGACACTTTAAGAGTGTTAAAAGTTGTCCATATGTAATTCAGTGGAATCTAGGAAACTCGCACTTGAAGGAAAACAAAAGAGTGAGTTACTGCTTTTCTGTCAAGGCGCGAGGTAACAAAAAGAACTGTAGTGACATTTGAGATTAAGATGAGCAAACATGACCGACAGAACAATTTGGTTTCGCACACTTCTACTAAATAATTTCAAAGTTAAATGATGTTCAGAAACGCTCACAAAATTCAGATATTCGAATCCATTCTTTCGTAATAATTGTCATCGCCATAGATATTGCTGTACGCATGTTCCGAGGGGATCTTACTATTTCCATCTCAGTCATTAATATAAAGAAATGAATGCAATAACAGCATTAGAAAATTAACATAATTTTGCAAAAAACGGTAGTAGATAAAATTTGTAAAAATAAAAAAAATTCAAAAAGTGTCAATTGCATTAGATTATTCACTGACAGAATATCTCCACATTGTGTAAGATTTTGGCATTGTAAGTTTTATATACGCAAAAATATTTCATACGTAGTAATCCCTCAACATTCGCGATAGTTTCGTTCTCAAAAAGCATCGCGAATGTCAAATACGCAAATATTGAATCTACCTTTTAATGAAGAAAGTTAATTTAGGTTCCTCGATATCAAAAAACTGTTTAGAAAAGAAAGAAAATATCTGGAAAGTAATTGCAGAAGAACTGCACAAGCGCTAATACAAAAAGGGTTAACAATTAACATTGCAAAGAGAAGAAATAAAAGATTTAAATGTTTTCGAAGTTGAAAGTGATTGGATACAAGATTAGGTAATTTTCTTGATTAATCACTCTCCTTGTTGTTCTAATACCCAAATACTTTGTATGGAAGAGTTGCTGCTTCTATTTTTTGATTTAGAAATTTTTCCATATTTGGAACATGTTTGAATGCTCTTTCCACCAGAGCTTGTTGAAGTTTTCCGTCATTACCAGTTTTGACACTGACGCAGGATGCAGTTTCGCTTTCGTTACTACATAATTACGTTCGAGAAGGGTTTCTTCGCTGATGATTTTCCGAAGCTCCTCTTCAATGAGGTCGTTATAATGAGAGTTGCGTAGATCCTGAATGGCTTTTCTGTTCATGTGGCCGAAACCCTACCTACAATTTGACGCAACAGAAATTAATTATTTTACAATACTGGTGTTGAATGAGAATTGACATTCCAACTTTGACAAATTTGCAGAACGTGATACTTTGAGCTCTGGTGTCTTTTAGTTTGTTTCCGATACGACGCTGAAAAAATATGTAATATGTATTAACAATATGAAGAAACATTGAAACTTCAACGTGTCATTTTCTGATTGTGATTCTCTTCTTCATCAGATGAAATTGTCCACACACTTAGTATTACCACACTAACTATTCTGCTTCTTCAACTTTGATATCTTCACTCAAAGATTGAGCATCGGCCTTTTTAAAGATTTTGTGTATAGCTACTCTGTCAGATGTTGATAACTTTTAAAAAAATTAGTTTTAACGCGCATTAACATCATGGTCATGATGACTTGTTAGGTGCAGAATCCCATACGTTTCAAAGGAACTTTGGCGAAGTTATAGTTTCATTGGTCAAATATACTTCTGTTTCTCAAAATAGCATCACCCAGAAGGAATGGTCGGAATCGCTTAAAAATAGGTGTATGTTTAGAATAGTGTATCCACAAGAAGTGATTAAGTTTGCATAGAGATGGAGTGCACTTTGGCATAGCAGCGCCCTCCTTTGTGTGACAGGTCAGGTCAGTGTTACATCACACTGAGGCAAAAGAGTGTCAGTCGGTGTAGAGCCGTCGTGGAAACGAATGTCGTGGAAACGAATGTCGTTGAAACGAATGTCGTTGAAACGAATGTCGTTGAAACGAATGTCGTGGAAACGAATGTCGTGGAAACGAATGTCGTGGAAACGAATGTCGTGGAAACGAATGTCGTGGAAACGAATGTCGTGGAAACGAATGTCGTGGAAACGAATGTCGTGGAAACGAATGTCGTGGAAACGAATGTCGTGGAAACGAATGTCGTGGAAACGAATGTCGTGGAAACGAATGTCGTGGAAACGAATGTCGTGGAAACGAATGTCGTGGAAACGAATGTCGTGGAAACGAATGTCGTGGAAACGAATGTCGTGGAAACGAATGTCGTGGAAACGTGCAAGCAAGTGCTGTTATGCCTCGTCGACGCCAAAGCGCGCAATATCAGCATTTGAGTGAGTTCGAATGGGGCAGAATGATGTCTCCACAAAATCGGTGTGTCGTAATTTAACATTGCGGCTCGAACGGGGCGCGCTGCTACTACAGTAATGCGTGTGTAGAATTGTGTCTTTCATTAAAGCATATTAATAAAGTAAGCGTGCTGCATCAAAGAGCTCTCAATTTGGCCGCTGGATGTCCCTGAGTTGCGACGAGTACTCTCTCGGTGGAGTGTTTATTAGCTATCAAATTATTATTAGTTATTATACTAGTCATTAGATATTATTTAACAGACAAGAGAAACGCATTGTCACCTGAGAAAGTGTCTGATATTTTTTTGATCCATAACGCCAAAATATGTATGAATTCTTAAGAATCAAATATTGTAAAATGTTATTGGCATACATCTACTTCCTACTTGATTTCCTACGAAAAGTCTTTGAATTGTTATACATTCAATATTTGCGAAGGCATTGAGTGCGACACCAAATGTGAATTGGTTATTGTCATAATAGTGATAAGCGGAAAACTTGAACATTTTTTCGTAAGTTACCGGCTCACGCTTTGTGAACCGACGCTCATCCTTCGATTAGTGCAAAACTGCGTCCTACATTTTTTTTAAGCGTCTTTTCTTGCCCCGCCGAACTTTTGAAATTCCTTTCCACAGTTATTTTGAAGAATGGCAAAATATTTACTATGTGAATTTCATTTTTTTGTTTTGTATTGTATTATAATTTTTTATTGTTATTTTGTACAACATACCAGTTCTGTATTCTATTATTAACATTTTCGAAATAAGATTTCTAGAACAAAAAGTAAAGTTACACAATATTTGATTTTTGTAGATTAAGTACTATTTATAAATATGTCATTGTCATGTTTATCGATAAATTTGGAAGGTCTGGGGAACAATATGATTAAAATTTTAATAAATATTACTCAAATATTAAAATATTCGCTCATTCTTAAAATGCAAAGAAAATTCTTTGTATTATCCCTACGTAGAGATAAATTTGAAGAATACTGAAGTAAATAAAATAAGACTTTTGCATTTAATTTTCCATTTACCAGACAAGACTTTTGCTCTCTAATTCTTTGAAAATTCAATCATACACCGCGCCACTCATATCTTTCTATGAACATTTATTCGTGTGTTCTTTTGATATGTTCGAAGACCCAAGAGTTCAGTTTATAACTTTATAATTGGTTTCAAAAAAATATACTATTTAAAGTACATTTATTAATTGTTGTAATATGTCCTCTTGGTGCACTTCTCACCATAACCTCTACCGCTCAAAACTGAAACACGTGAGATAGACGTTTATCTTCGATATCTCAAAGCATTACGATTCCTGCTCTGCGAGTAACGGACACTCGAGTATGCAATGCTCGAGTGTCCTGTACTCAAGGACGGGATTCTCGAGTGAGTATGAGCAAGTAAAATCGCAAAGGTGCAATGCTCTTGGTTAGAACCCGTGGATAGAGGAGGGTCTTACACAGCGGCGAGTGGGTACTGGAGAGTAATACAATAAAATTTAATGAACACAACTACAGAACACGAAATGAAATATTGCTACATGATAAGAGATTTCTTTACTATGAAACTGGACATTTTGTCTGAAACGAAAGTTGCAAGAAATCACGATTGTGATATCACAATTGCAAAACATACGTAATTATGCCAACTGTCCATCTGGATATAACAAATGCGTTTGGAATATAAATCGAGATTCTGACAATGAAGATATCGACAGTGAGAACATACTTTATTCGCATCAAAGAATCTCATATGCTATCCATCCCCGGGTGAAGCTCTCTTCGTATTCTATGTAATCTTGTTTGCCACATCAATCACTGGTGACACCTCTCTCATTTTTCCTCTCTATCTTTCCTACCATGTAACATACTACATTGACCCATCCTCCAGTAAAAGTCATAAATCCTCCAACACGGAAGAAAACTCTCATAATTCTTTCTCAGAAGGTGTCAGATGCAATGTTAAATATCCTCAGTCGTCCTTTCCTCAGAATTTGAAAAAAAGTGGGAAAAAAATACCGGGTGATTTTCCAAATCGATGGCCTTTCGAGTAACTTCCTACGATATTTTCTTGTGAAAAGAAGAAACATTGTGTGTGAACACAAACATTAGTTTTTAATTGCGCATTGTGTACACGCAAAATCATCAAATGAATATGATACATTACTCGTAGTTCATTCAGATTCTATTTGTTTATTTGTCGGTTAGGTGATTTGTGTCCCAAATATCTAGGCAAGAGCATGGGCTTTGAGATGTTACGTAGACACATGTGTTATAAAAGTCACGTTTGATTTTAAATAAATTTAGGAGTAAGAAAAGGCTCGAAAAATTCTTGACATATGGGAGAAATTATTTAAAAACAATATTATTACTGCACCAAGAACAGTAAATATTTCATACAAAAATTATAGTTACTTTTCTACTACACTAGGTGGCATGCTTTCAGTAAAATACAGTTTGATTCCGGCACTATGTGATTTGAAGTGTCGAAACACAAAAACGCCAGTGAAATTCGATAATTTTGTTCATATTTGCTTTTAAGCTTTCTCTCTTGTGAAATAGGCACTAAAAAGAAAAAAATTAAGGAACCTCAGATTGTAGATCTTAAGCCATATGACCAGTACATTCCAGAAATCGATCACAATGATAGGCTGGTAGGATAATTTACATTGATGCCTAGCATAGTTAAGTGTATGATAAACAAGAAAACATTGAAACAGCTATTCAAATCCATTATTTAATAGAATACAGATGAATTCATAATAAAAATTTGAAATAACAATAAAAATTACAAATTGTAGACAAAACACTTCTGTAGTTTGATTTCACTCTCCTCGGGTAAGAAACAGTGTTTTGCAAGCGTCAGTAGACCCAAACCAGATATAAGGGTTTTCAGCAGATATGAATACATCTGGAAAGCGTGGCCGAGTGATATTTGTAAATACTTCCTATCTTTGTTACTTAATGATTTTCTACTGAATATTTTGTTTTTTATTTTTCCATTCTACGTGTCAAAAGAATATGCCGTTTTAAAGTTTAACCTTCCGGTGGTCGCACCTATTTTACTCACGTAAGCGGGCGCGTAGGACCACTGTATGCTACCTTTAGAAAACAAGTCTTTTGCAGATTCAAAACTTCAATTATTTAATTGAAAAAGGAAGAATAAAACTCACAAACTATTCATGACAATTATTAGTGTTAATACATTTTATATATCACAGAAATGTGGCTATTTTTAAGTATAACATAGTAATAACACATTGTTTCAGAAAACCTTATAAAACAAAATATAACAAAGACAGAATGAACTAGGAAATTGTTATTAAATAGGCAAATTAATGAAATGAAACAGTTACTGTCCTTGAATTTAAGAAAGCATCAATTGGTGTTTATGAAGCCGTTTCCAGTAACTTAAGAATATTCACGATTTGTCTGTTTCAGCCCTTAAAAATTAGACTACAAGTAATAGGAAACAAACTTTTAACATCTCTGATTTTGCTTACAGTGATCAAAAATACTTACAAACGAACAATGTGAATAAGTAAAATGTTCGTTTGAAATACTAAAAATACCATGAGTGAGCGCGGTTGAGCACGGAGTGCTGCAGCCAGCATTTTTTATTTTCAAATCTCCTTTACGACTGATAGGGAGAAGGCAACGGACGAAGATTTCCGCATTTCGTTTATAATGTTGCAAAGTGAAATACTGAAGCCCTCTGAGATATCAAATACCCGTACTCCAGTTTAGAACATAAAAGCACGCGCGCCCGGCGGAAGGTTAATATCTGTGAAATATCAATTATGTCCCTTGGATTTCAAAATTTACTGTACTCCTAATTTTGTTCTCTTATATCACACATATCAAATTCAACTTATGTAACTGGTATTTTACGAGCGATATTCACCTTTAAAACGACAATATCTAAAAATCTTAGAATTTTAGTTGTTGCCTTTTTAAGTTGGGCTATTGTGATACATCGGATATTCTACGACAAGTGGTCTAATTTTGGAGGAGAACCCCGCGCGATAATCTCAGATTTTGATACAATTTCGTGTGATGAGTTCCACATGCTAAGCGGGACTTTGTAAAGCTATAGTAACATAGATAAAGTATGTTTTAAGATTTAGCGATTTGTTTAATTCCGTTCAGAGTCGACAGAGACAGTACGACTACGATTTTCGCAATTTTGGGATACAATATTTTATTCGTCGTTATCGCTGAATGAATGAAATTAAATTTGCTTGAACATATTTTTTCACTCTATTCAATGAAAGAAATAAAAATTGTATCTTTACGTACCTTAGACTATTTCAAGAGGAACGTAAAAATATGGCATTAAAAGATAATTAAACAAGGCAATATTTTACCAACAATAGAGTTTGAGAACTCACGTCGTAATTCTTCACTTCCAACATTCTCCACGATTTAATTTCATTCTACGTGAGGCAGAGTTTATTTTTCCGACCAATTCTACGTGGCAAAAATTCAACGACTCGTGGAAGAAGGTTTTTTAAAAAAAGAATAAATGGTAGAATTCGTGTTCCGTTACGTCCAGTCCCATTTCATTGTAATCGGGTTCATGTTAAAGCCTAAAGTAAACTTATTGGTGTTCCTTCTCCCGAATTCTAAGAAATAAATGCTGGTTATTACTTAAAAAACATGACCCTTTTCTCTTCTCAATACCGAAGATGTCCCCAAAAATGTTGAAGGATATGTCGTTTTATCTGGTTCGTTTGCTTCAAAAGCCGTTGTAGTTCAATTGTTTTTTTTCAGGGTGGTAATTATGTGGCTGTGTGTGTCATCTTGGTGGCCTAAAGCAGATGACGTTTATTTTCTGCGGGCACTAGGGCACAACTCGTTTCCCTTCTGCGGGCACACATTTGAAACATTTGGGGGAACTGAAAAGTATCGACTCAGTTTTTTCACGACATGATTAAAAATTATTGATAATAAAAAATGCCGAAAAGTAATACACAGTAAATATATCCCGTTCTTCAGACCGAGACATTGATAAACAGCATCCACGTGGAGATGATGATCTTGTGCTTCAGAAATATGACAACTCTCTTTTTGCAACACGTCAAAGGGTTATTATGAATTGGTGTGAGTGATAAAAATGACATCTTATCGTTCTTTTATGCACTATTAATTTTGTACTATATTTGCAGAAGTTACAATACACGGTCGTTCATTACATTACAACAGCAATAACAAATTCTATACGGTTACTCCCTCAATGCAACCACATACAGAGCCATAGAGACGTTTTCAAAGCAAATGATCCCGATCTTGTTGACTGAAGTTCATACATCCCTAAGTTGACTCAAACAAAGACCTTTGAGGGATGGTATGTTGTTTTAAACGCCCAATATGGACTGTGAAAGGTTGAAAGATAGAACTAGGCAATACCATCAAAGAGTCAAAGGCATGAGAATGATGAATCTATCTTCATGAACAAGATTAAAGACAAAGTGAAACAAAGAATCTCTAATTCAAAAGCTTGGTCACTAACAAACAAAAACACGTATCAAGGAACACTTCATTTCAAAATAATATAAACCAATTTGATTCAAAATTTGAAATATTTTACAGGCAGAGGCCTTTTCTAAAATATTGTGTTAAAATATAACATTCAAAAATACCTAAATCGTTTTCAAAGCAATGGTCTATATTTTCAAAATCAAAATTGAATATCAGTTTTAAATTAAGAAACACATGAGGTGAGTTCGATAGTCAAAATTATTACCACTTGAGGATAATCGTTATATTGACAAAGTGAAAAGTTTATCGTATCCCCAAAAATGGCTTCAATATACAAAACAAGTCGATGCGTGACATATCCAAAACTTTTTCTAGTTGTGATCTTGTGAAATGTAGAATTTGATACTAAAATTATTTGCCATAAATGAAATGTTTGGGTTGTACTAATTATTTCAAAGTTTTCAGAAACGTTGGTAATATTTTATCCATTTAATTCATAAACAGTGCCGCAGTGGAGTAAAACAATGGCATTCGAAGCCAGCAAGCATGGTGTCACCCCATCCTCACCACTCCGATCCATCTGACCTCTCACACGCATGTCAGGTCACCCCCCAAATTTTAAGGGTTCAGCACTACTTACTCTTTAAAACGCAGAAATAATTCCTCATTAACTGTCCTCACGTAAACCTATTGACTCAATGTATATGTGAGATGGAGCGGACATGAAGGAAACATGGACATGGAAAAGGAAACTTCTCATACTGAACAATGGTTATGGTACACATAGTGTGTGAATCTAGCTCCTAAATCAATTATAAAGTGGTACAACTATATGTACATCTTTGCTCGTGTTTTTGTAACAGTCCTTCCGAGTGCAACTTTTTATGTACGTAATAAATGAAAGCTTTATTATTGATATCAACACAATGAAAAAATAAATAATAAAAAATTAAAAAGGAAGAAATACAACCAACGCGTCTATTTGTTTGTATTGTGAAAGAAATATGTAGCAAGATATCTTAATGATCTGAACTTAAAAATTAGAAGATTCAGAAAAAAATTATAATTTTAATGCTCTGGTTAAAAAGTATTCAGAAGAAGCAATCTTAACCAATAAAGGAAGATCCAGATGCACAGATTTACAATTTAAATTTCTTTCAGACAGATTTGTTAAAGATTCAACAACACCACAGCATTTAAGAGTTTGTGAAGGTGCTCAAGTAATGCTTACATATAATATTGATCAATTATCAGGTCTTGTAAATGGCAGTAGAGGTGTTATTATAGGATTTACAGAAATGAAATTTCCAATTGTACGATTTAAAAATCATAAACGAAACAACTTGGCTCCTAAATTGAACAAAACAAACGAAGACATTAAATCAGATTCAACCTTCCAACCCCAAGTTATGGAAAATCCTGAAACAAAGGTTTCTAAAACCGATGACGAAGAAATTAACAATACATTAGAACTAGAAGTAAGACCACAAACATGGGAAATATGTAATGATTTTGGTAAAAAAATTGGATATTTTAAACAAATACCGTTAAAAATAGCATATGCTTTAACTATTCATTCGTGTCAAGGTTCTACATTAGATAGTGCCGAAGTTGATTTATCTGATACATTTGAACATGGACAAGTTTACACTGCATTATCACGAACAAGAGATTTAAACAGTTTGGTTATTAAAAATTTATGTTTTAATAGCATAAAGTGTCATCCTAGAGCACTCCAGTTTTATGATGACATAAAATCAATGCAAGATGCAATTAGCGAAGTAGAAAATAGTTTAAGTGAATTTTGATGATGATTTTTAATTTCATGATTTAAATTTTAATGGTTAAAAACCATTAAAATATAACTAGATATAGAAAGTATTACTAAATTTTCAGATAAAGGTTTATAATGTCTATAAATTTATCAGGTAAAAAGTTATGTGATCTTCTACCATATCTGTTAAATTATCCAGTTGTTCTTTTGTGAGTGTCCTCTGCATATCCTAAAAGCTTGTTGTGCTTTCTAAAGAATCTATTTGTAACTTTTAAAGTTTTCTTTATAACATCATGTTCATCTAAACTAGTATGAAAATAAGTTTTAAGAATATAATCTTA
This sequence comes from Acheta domesticus, assembly GCA_031308135.1. Lineage (NCBI taxonomy): Eukaryota > Metazoa > Arthropoda > Insecta > Orthoptera > Gryllidae > Acheta > Acheta domesticus. The sequence goes on along the minus strand of JAHLJT010009419.1, from coordinate 82,314,182 downwards.
ATAGATAAAATGGAGTTTAAATTAGAAGATTTTTTTCCATTATATCCTGAGAGTTTGTCTAATAATAGTAAGACAAGATTTGAAATTGGAAGTTTAGATGTTATAAATACTTTAAAAGAATTTACAGATAACCGTCTAGATGCTATTGAAATTTTACCAACTAAACCAGGAGAAGCAACCAAACATCAAATTGTTATTAGAAGATTACTTTCTGGATATACTCAATTTGATGCTTTGTTACTTGTTCATGAAATGGGAACTGGAAAAACGTGTTTCCGCTATACACAGCAATTGAACAAAATTAATAGAATCAAATAATGGTTTATTTTTAAGAGCTGTTCAAACTACTGAGGGTATAGATGAATTTTAATTTATAAATAAAAAACTGTAATAATAATTATGGACCGGGACTTGATGGGGCGGTTATTCTAACCCAGATGGAAAAAACATTAATGAATAATTTTATGGATGAACTTGTTAATATGATGTTCTAGCTCATCCAAATATATAGGTAATGGTAATAGGAATGGAAAATTAGAAAGATTTTTTCCATTATATCCTGAGAGTGTTGTCTAATAATAGTAAACACAGATTTGAAATTGGAAGTTTAGATGTTATAAATACTTTAAAAGAATTTACAGATAACCGTCTAGATGCTATTGAAATTTTACCAACTAAACCAGGAGAAGCAACCAAACATCAAATTGTTATTAGAAGATTACTTTCTGGATATACTCACTTTGATGCTTTGTTACTTGTTCATGAAATGGGAACTGGGAAAAACGTGTTCCGCTATACAAGCAATTGAACAAAATTTAATAGAATCAAATAATGGTTTATTTTTAAGAGCTGTTCAAACTACTGAGGGTATAGATGATTTTAATTTTAATAAAAACTGTAATAATAATTATGGACCGGGACTTGATGGGGCTGTTATTCTAACCAGAGGAAAAACATTAATGAATAATTTTATGGATGAACTTGTTAATAGATGTTCTACAAATTATAGTAATGGTAATAGGAATGAAATTTCCAAAACATCCAAAAAATATTTTCTAAATTTTATTCTTTTTATACGTTTGAAATTTTTGCAAAAACAGTAAAAAAAATGAGATCTTCTGAAATTGTTAAAAATTTAACAATAAGATTATTGTTATAGATGAAGCACACAATTTACGCCTATCAGATGTAAAAGTTAATTATGAGAAAATAGATGTTTATGGAGAAGTTCATCGATTCATACATTTGTTAACCAATAAAAAAGTACTATTGTTAACAGGAACACCTATGAAAGATGGTCCTCAAGAAATAGCTTCATTAATGAATTTAATTCTTCCTCTAACTCAGCAGATGCCCACCAATAAAAATTTTTTAAAAGAATATTTTCCATCTACAGAAGCACCAAAAGAAACATATGAACTTGGAGATGAAGAAGAATTCCTTAAAAGCGGTGGAGAAGAAATGAAAAATATTAAAAAATTTAAAGCTCAGGTGTACGGATGTGTTTCTTTTTAAAAGCAATGGATTCTAAAGTATTAAAAGTTATGGTTGGAGAAAGAATGGGGTCTTTAAAACATTACAAAGTGGTTCCAGAATATATGTCAACTTTTCAATCTAAAGCATATGTGTCAGCATATTTACAAGATAAACGTGAGCGTGGAATTTATAATAACTCTAGACAAGCATCTCGTTTTGTATTTCCAGATGGTACATATGGTGCAGAAGGATTTCAAAATTATATTATTGAAAAAAGAGGTAGGGGAGGGAAAATATTTAGATTAAGTCCATCATTGAGAAAAGAAATAGAAAAAAGATCTTCTTTTAAATCTGTGCATACCTTAACAGATGAACAAAAAGAATTTTTATATCTTCAAAATATTAATGAATACTCTGCGGAATATGCATATATCATTAAAAGTATTTTAAATGCGACACGTAATGGAGAATTGTCAATTGTTTATAACGATTCTGTAAGAGGAAGTGGTTTAATTGTTTTAACACTTTTGTTAGAATTATTCGGATTTACTAGAAATAATGGAACTGCTAAAATGAAAAAAAGTTATGGAATTTTTTCTAATGAAACTACTTCCGTACGTGAAATTAGAGCATTACAGAAAATTT
>JAHLJT010009419.1:82287338-82311061 GCA_031308135.1 Acheta domesticus | reverse complement strand
ATGTACTTCACAGACTTCACAGAGGAACAAATTTCACATTTTTTTGTTTTTTTTATGTCTTCAAATTTTAATGTGAAATACGGGTTATATGGTACTATCCAACGATTATCTATTTCTACATTTCTGAGGTTCAAAGTTCTTCCATTATTCCTTCGACGGTACAGCGGATAGCCATCCACATTCATTTTTGTTTCTCGCAAAATCTTTTGGAAATTTTTTTGTGTATTTTCCATCTTCCATGCAAGGAGCATTTGGATTGATCTCACACAAGGGCCATGCACCATACATCGTTTGATTATATTGTGCAATTCTGAGTTCTCTGTTACATCTGGTATTTCTGCTGACACAATGGAGTCAACATCTACAGGTTCCCGGACTTTATCTTCAGACCTGAATCTAAGCAACATGTGAGCATGTGGTAACCCCTCGTTTCTGAATTCGATCACATCAACATACGCAGTCCCTACTCCTAGTACATTGCCTGTCATGTAATCTGCTAGCAGTTCTTTGAGTTTCAAGTAGAAAACTCTACATGTTAAATCTGGTCTATTTTCTATCTTTTCATGCCTGTTCAAAGAATCTTGAATTTCTTTCCATCTTGGATTAGCTGTGAAAGTTGAAAAAAATATCAGGTTTTCCAAAACGTGCTACTATTGAACAAATTTCCACATTAATGTAATCCTGGTAATTCTGTAGCATATTTCGTGGACTACCAATAAAAGATGACGGAAGAATTACGGGTATCCCTGCATTCATCCCCTAAGCTGTGCATTGCTATGTAAAAAGTCCGTTAACCCTTTGTAAGATTCTGCTCTCAATTCTTTTTGATGAGTTTTAATGTATGCAATCCGCGATCCTTCTACTTTGACATATGCATCAACAACATACTGCTGGAATAACTTACCAGAGGCATGCAATAAATTGAATTCATCTCTAACAGCCAGTCGATAACAATAATACTGTAATTGAGTTATACTGTTATTAACTCTAGTTCTATAAATATCCACATGATTCATTCCAGGTTTCCAACCTCTGTCTCCACATGGGAACAGAAGAGGGTAACACATGGGTCACAATGAGGATTTAAGGACGACATAGTAATGAATTGGTCACTACTCCGAACATGAATTGTAAAATCTATTTTCCAAGGTGGTGCTCCATCATCAGTAACAAAGGCAGCCGCTATCTCATTATCTGTAGGTAGATTATATCTACGCCCATCAAATGCATTATTTGTAGAAAATATCAGTTGTTTTGTTTTGAACATCTAAAGAAATATTTTTAACAAAGGAAAATAATTGTGCATATGGATTTATAACCTGTAACATGTTTTGAAGCCTTTCCATTACAGAAGCTTCACATGGATAATTTTCCTCTCTTGACATTCTATGTTGAAGTGCTTCGCAAGAATCAATAAAATATAATCCAGCATAGGAAGGCTGAGAGTCCTCTGCTGGAAGCAAACTGCGAGCTACATGATAAATTTGACCATGAATTTTGAAACAATATGGTCCGTGTGCAGCAAAGTTTGCCCTGTTAACTTTTACTGAAGCAAAAGCAAGAGCATTGTTGTACCGTCGAATATTTTCTAATAAATTAATGGATTCATCATTTCCTAGTATTAAATGTTTAAAAGACTGGGACACTCTATTGGAGGCAAACTTACTTTCCCATTGTGACAGCACATGATGATGAACTATTTTCAACTTCTCCTAGAAATAATTTTGCCTCTACAATGCATACAGTAAATCGTCCATGGACCCAGCGAATGTGAATGGATACTTCAGTACCATTTTGTAACTTGCTGTGCAATTTTATACGTTACACATTTACTGTAATCCACTGAGCGGAGTCTCTGCTGCTGTCTGGACACTACAACCTGGTCAGCAGGCTGTGGACTGGTTTTCATCAGTTTGTAACCAGTCTCTGGGTTTTGCTCCGCCTGGCATCCCCATCGCATTGTCAGGGTTCGTTTCCTTGGCATTCTTAATATTCCCACTACCAATTAAAAGAACACAAATGAGATATATCATGAATATATTTTATATCAAATTAGTAGCATTAACCAAAACATCCACTAATAATACCTCGCAATGGAGTGTACAGCAAATAATTGTCTAAATGCAGGCTGCAGCGAGTATATTGTAATTAACAACTCTGCCTGTGAATATTTTAAATAATTAATCACAATACACATGGAAATTGGCCAGGAGTGATAAATATAGCAATACTGATTATATATAGATACCTATTACATCATGTGTAACTGCAATGCTTGGACGTATACTTACAGTCAATAATAATAGCCTTAGTAGTTCCGTACTCCAATTAAATAAAAACCTGAAAAAGCGAAACAGTGTATAAACTTCTATACAGTGTATAATCAGATTATTAGACTATTACATAATTCCGTAGATAACACATTAACTGTATATGTATATAAGACTATATAAAAAATTACGTTGAATACTTACAATACAATTAATAAATAGTTCACACAATCGTCTTAACGAAATGCACAATAGGGATGCTTTCCGCTTCCAGCCACATGTAGAAATACACGTTGGCCACGTGGGTAATACCGCGTGCAAAGGCTTCTTGCCAGCTGGCGTATGCTAGACGAATTACATAAATCCGTAGATATCACATAAAAGATATATAAGAACATACACAAAATTTTACATTGAACACTTACAACACAATTGATAAATAGTCGCACACATGTTTGTCTTAACGGAACGCACAACAGATTTCCGCCTCCCGCCGCTTCGATTCACATGCGACAACCACGTGAGTTCTCCTGTGGCGGATGGTGTGCGCATAACCGCCATCTTGACAGGCAGCGCGCGGAGGGCACGCTAACTATCCCAGCCGCAAAGTTCAAACAACAAAAGTTTCCTAGCATTTTTATTAATAACGAAAAGCTTCGTGATTTGCAATATTTAGTGACCTCCATTCCTGATTTTTTAATCTTTTTTTTGGTACCTCATTTGTTAAAATCCGTTCACTATGAGCCGAGTAGAAGGGACAACAAATTCACGGTTTTTAACGAAAATAATATATATTTTGACCGTATTGGTCAAAACACAAAGAATAGGCGCTCCACCACATTCAAAAGTAGCGCGCAGAGTGAGGAACCGCGGCGGAACGGATCGACAGAGTCGTGAACGAGCGCACGGGGTAGTGGGAACTGATCGGTCTGACCGCGCAAGAAGCGACAGTTGGCGGTTGAGCAGCATGGCGTGAGGACGGTATGCAATGGTGGTTAGAGAGCGATGCTTTGATGTACAAGAAATCCAGTGTAATCGGGACAACAGGTATTTAAGAAAGAAAAATTGTGATGAACTGTGCAATAAGCGAGTGTAAGGATTGTGGTGAACTTGTTTAAGAGAGAATAATTACGAAATTTAATAAGAAAGGGGAACAGTGCACGGACACGTGGGCGATGCGGGTTAATGATAGTTGGTGCGGCTGTGCTGATGTGTGATTATGCGGTGGAGCTGCTGAGCTGATACGATTAAAGTCATCGTGTGAAGAAAGAAACCGTGGGAAGGCGACGCAGGTGGATTGGAAACGGGCTGCGGTGACGCGTGGGCAGACGGAGCATCGCGGGCATCAAGGTTACCTCCCGGCCTCAGGCGGAACGGGCAGCAACGCGTCACGTAGAAATCGACGATCGTAACGATCAGATAAGTAATTCTAATTGTGAACAAATAGAAGGAAAATTAAATGAAACGCCAGTTCAGGATGCTCACTGTGTAGCGTTGAAAGTAATGATGTGCGTAGTAGTATATGAATGGCACGTAGTTTTTCCAAAGGGTTGGAAGTTGCATAAGCGGGAATGATAATGTAATGGTGGGAAGGTTAGAGATGTACAGAATGAACCATAGAATTATGATCAAGCAATGATGCAAGCTATGTTGGTAATGTAATGATGTCTTATTGTTCTTTTGTTCTAATAAATTCTGTTTATATGATAGTAGGCCTTTGAATCCAGATACTGTAGATTAAAGTAACCCCCTTAAAGAACTCCTGTACCCACACATAAAAAAATTTTATGATATGTGTAACCGTGAGCCAGCAAAGGTAAGTACGGTCACAATATGATATTACAGTATATTTGTGTGTGTGTGTGTGTGTGTGTGTGTGTTTGTAAGTTATGTGTGTGCTTGGCTGTCCGTTTCTTACTGTTAGATCTGTATCGGCCCAACTTTTTGGGCTAGTCTGAGCTAAATAGTCACGTCTCTGTCGTGGAATTTGTCATTCATAATATTTGATAATTTTTTTATTTAAGTGCTGCAAACGATTAAATTTATTTTTTTCTTTATTTTGATACGAGTATTATCTAACTTTTCGTTGGCCCAAACGTTGTGATATTTTACCACTGTATGGTATGAAAATAAAGGCTTCTGATAATTCCGAACAAATTCCTTCGGATGATTACAGTAAATCCTTTCTCTACGACTACTCCAAAATGTATACATTTCTGCACGTTATCGGATGCAATAATGATAGCCGTGCGAGAATATTAGCCATGCATGAATATTATTCTCGCACAGATGTCGACTAATCATATTCGTGATACTTCATTGTAGACGGCAGAAGGTTCTTGCAGTCGCCAACAGAGGCGCTGCGTGCCCTGCCGCGGCAGATTGCATCTGTCGTAAGACAGGTGAACCACGAAGCAGTATGCGAGTTGGTGTATGTTGGGGTCAGAGAACAACGCGTGTTTTGTAGCCATTCTGTTAGGTTAAGGCAGCCATTTAGTATTTTTAAAGTATCAATTTGAAAGTCGTAGAGAAAGTATAGTCTTCTACTCGCGTAGAAAGGCTATTATTCACTCGTAGAAATTCCGACACTCGTTCCTACGTCTTAATACTTAATACTTAGCAGTAACGAGCTGATTCGCGGACGATTGCCTAATGAATTCGTTAATGATAACATTCGTTTCTCGATTGTCATAAATAAAATTATGATAAATATCATAAAATGTAAATCAGTGAGCTTTTTTAAATCAGCAAAAAGGTTGTCTTGGAATACCACATAGGAGGCGTAGCCATTTCACAAATATCGTTGTATGTATCTGGGTGTTTGTTACATAACGCCAGGGCCAGGGATGAGGAAAAATTTATTTATGTTTCCGGAAGGATTGGTGGTCACTACACATTGCAATGAAAATACTTAAGAGGGAACGTGGTGAGTCGGAAAGTAGGGTAAATATTTTTAGTAAGGCCGATACTTGAATATGCATCAGATGGATGGGACAGCTACAGATTAGAGACAGCTACAGATTAGAGAGTTAAAAAATGAAAAGAAGGCACTCAAATTCATAAATAAATGATCTTCGGATATTTCAAATCCACCTACGAGAGCCCTCAATGTGCAACGAAAAAAAACTGTGTCCTGCCTCTTCAAGCTTGCGTGGGTAGGAGTAATGAATTACATGTAATGTAATAGAATTACAATTTCCCATCAGGTAAATTTTCAGGATACGTAGATTTTATCCCGTGAAAATTTCTTGTATCCTGAAAATTTTAGAAACACTTTACATAAAATATCTTCATATGTAAATACACTGATAAAATGGAATAAATTCACTAATTTAGTATATGATGGCTTGTTCAGTAAAAAATATGAGTGGCCAAAGGTTACTCAATCGGCTGACGTAGTATGTACAAATTTCGACATTATCATCACCCAATATTGTTGCATTTATTTTTATCTGCCGTTGCGCTCCCATCTGCATTGTGAATAACAAAACAATTCTTCCTTCGATCTTCAAGTGAGATTCATATATACTTTCCGTCAAGTGTCTATCTAATTCACTAACATCATCGCCCATCACTATCATCGCCACCCATCAATCTTCAATAATTACGAGTAGATTTATCAGTCATTGTTTGCACATACTCTCCTTCTTCAGTTCGTTTTGGCAACTGAGTAAACTTACTGTAGACGCGCAGCAAGCATGTAGACTAGTCAAGTCGTCAGCGCTAAATATCGTGCGGGAGGTGGTACGTAAGATGAAAAGGAACTAGGCACGAAATGACCTCTAACATTTGCGTAAAGCGCCTAATAAAAATAAAACTCAAATGACAACATGCAGATATTATTGTCGCAGGTAGCGACGGAGTCAGCGAGGTCTCCGACATAACAAATTGTTACATATTGTGATACATATTGTATATTTTGTTTTGTCGTCGGATCCAAAGGCCCCAGACACTCCGCCTCTCTCACTGGTTAAATAAAAAGTTTCTTTCGGTACTTTCAATTTTATTAATGTAGCTTCATCCGTCCTAAACGAACACGATTCTTTCTCCATATTAGTTTACTACATATTTTAATACCCTTGTCTGTTTAGTATGCAATTGAAAGACAAAAATCTGTGTAGCAAGTGTCAAATTGACAGAGAAAGTAATTTACGACTAAAAAATTACAGATAGAACTGTTTCACATGCCCTAGAGTAAATTTATCAAATGGAGATACACAGTGGCATTGGCAAGTAGATCATAATTAAATATCAATGTTGGACAAAACTGCAGAAAGCACTGGATTAGATCGACACTAGGCGAATACACTGAAGCATTACCCTAAGAAACGGGTCACGGACCGCGCGCGATTTGCCTTCCCCTTCCTTGTCCTATCCTTGCCCCTTACATCCACACACATACACTGACATGCATTACATTTTTCAGACTTGTCAGAAGACGGAAGTCAGAAGCTTACTTTGTCTCGTCTGAGGCGGTGCCCCATTGGTGAGAGATACTTAGTAGAGGAAAAATCCTCGCAAGCTGACGTAGGTCAATGCCGGATCTCGCCATCCAGCAAGGAAAGATCTCCGACATCGCGGATGAAAACATGAACTACACTTACGGGACTAATGGCCTTAACAGTTGATGCGCTCAGAATCACTTATCAATCAATTTAATACCCATCAGTTGAACCCAGAAGCTGCCAATTAAAAGGCAGCAATCAGAAGCCGAGCGGAGTACTGAGGCAGAGAATCGGAGACCAGTATCTATTAGAGGCATTGGTCGGCCCGAGTTGCAAAGGAAATGAAAAGCCGCATCGCGAACGAAACGTCCTTTCCCGCAGCGGCTGGCGCCCCGCCCGCGGCGGCTGTGCGTCAGCGGCGGCGCAGAAATCCCCCTCGCGAAGGGCAGATAGCAGCCGCCCCTCGCCGCCCACCCCCGACGCAAAGCCTCAGGGCGCCCGCCGGGCAGATGCCTCGTCCACCCCGACGACAGCTGCCTGCGCCCTCCGCCCACCGCCCACTGCGCCCAAACTCACCTCTTCGCGGGCAATAACCTAAACATTTTTGATTCGTGAATTAGTTACTACCGAATTGATTGATTGATTCGTGTTTCCGGGCGCGTCAACTACTTTAGTCATTGGTCCCATAAGTGTAGTGCGTGTTTTTTTCTCGGGAGGTGGCGATGATCTTTTCCCCGCTGGATGGCGAGATCTGGCGTCGACCTACCGTCGCACATAGGAGTATTTGAGACGAAAAGCCGGTCAAAATTATTAAACCCATTTTAATCCAATCTGATTACATGAATGGTGGTAGCTTATCATAGTTTTGGAAAATTTAAGAAAAATAATGAGAAATACATGAATATCAGGGAAATTTTAAAAAATCAGCTAAAATGTTTACAGTTAGAATGAAATCATTACTTTTTTTAAAAAATTTATTTCAGATCGCTGTGAAACGTTTTGGCCATAAGCGATCACTACTTTACAGTTTTACATAATAAAATATTACAGTTTCATAAACAAACATTACAATGAGATATTTAGTAAACATTATACAACAGATATTTAGCAAACAATATAAAACTCTGATTTCATTCGATATTACAGACATGCGTTTTTTTGTAGCAATAAAGGAACTATTAAATATATTTATCTAATTTGATTCACATAGGAATTTAATAACTTTTTTACACTCTGGAGTGGAATTCAATAGAGAATGGATAACCGGATCAATTTTTAATTTTTTTCTGAGGTTAGTAGTAAAAGGACATTCCACTAATAAGTGGGATGTAGAAGTAGTTTGACCACAATTTGGACAGGGAACTGGATTCGTCTTTTGAAATAAATAACAGTGACTCAAATTAAAGTGGCCAATTCGGAGCCTTGATAAAATGACTTGGTGTTTTCTTTTAAAGTTCAGAAGAAGAAGAAGAAGAAGAAGAGGAGGATCTAGTACTGATTTTCTAACTTGACGTAATTTTGAATGTGTTGATTTCCATTTCAAATCCCATATTTTTAATGCTGATGATTGAAGAAGTTTTTTAAAGTCTTGAAGAGAACCAGAGATGGAGTTATTGGGTAAAGGGACTTTAGAAGCATTCTTTGCTGAGGAGTCAGCATCTTCATTTCCCTTTATTCCTCGATGAGAAGGGATCCATGTAAGGGTGATGTTACAATGATTTTGGGCCAAGGATAGAAGACGTTCTTGAATTTCTTGAACTACGTTAGTCATTGGTCCCATAAGTGTAGTGCGTGTTTTTCTCGGGAGGTGGCGATGATCTTTTCCCCGCTGGATGGCGAGATCTGGCGTCGACCTACCGACTAGCGGGGTTTCCCATCAACCAGGTATCTCCCACCAGTGGGGCACCGTCCCAGCCAGGACAACTACCGAATTAGTGGCTTGCGAAACCAAAAATGCTGCTGTAGAGGGTGTAGAAAATGAGGTTGTAGAGCATAAAAAATTCTTGCCTTCTGAAACAGCACATCTGGATACCAAGGCTTCTTTCTGCCTCGCGACGTGGTAAACTGTGACGCACAAAGTATTTAGATAGTAGTCTTAATATCAGGTATGAGCATATGCGGGGTAACGCAAACAAATATTTGCATTTTTAGTTAAAATTGAACTGTTTCTTTGTCTATGGATTTCACCAGTTTTTATGTTTAATAGATATTATTGCTACTTCTCGCATGGTCAAAAGCCGTTTCTTTACCCTTTATGTATGCGTATACGAAATAAGCAGTGTAGAATGTGTTCTGAAGGCAATCTTCAGTTGAAGGGCTGGGGGTCTTAAAAAGCCAGCTCCAGCAAGAAGGTTATTAAATTATTTGGAGAAGGATATTAAAAACCTACGAGGTGGATCTAATGCTTTGGTCTGAAATAGATTCAGAGACAGAGCAAGAGGAAAAAAGGGTGATTAGATGAAATTAACACAATAATACGACTAGGTTATAATTCTGCCATCCTAGCGACCGAGGATTGAGCGCAGTGGAGAAACATGGTGGCATAAATAACAGGGAAAATAGAAAGAACTAAAGTGTAAATTGATAGCAGCCTTAATTGCTGAGCATATCCATAAATGTATTACCAAAGATTCCTCGCGTGTGGAACAACTACTATTAATTATTATTAACAATATTCTTCTTCTTCCCAATAGGCTTCAGATCATGTGACCTGTTCCGGCACGCATTTTTCTTCTCCGTCTACCAAAGCCCCTTCTTCCTTCTCTTTTATAGATCATAGCTATTAATGGAAGTCTGTTCATTAGCATTCTTGATACTTGGTTGTACAATTTTAACTTATTTTCAAGAAATGTTCTCGTATAATTCTTTGACTTTTAAACTATTTCTTATTTCAGAATTCCATTTCTTGTCGAGTAGCAATCATCTTAGTGTGTTTCGCAGACATTTTTAATTTCCGCCGTTCGTATTTTATTTTTGATATTTTTCATGTTCTCATGTTTGGCTGGCATACATGAGTGTGGGGACTGCAATTGTCTTGTGTTACTGGATATTTGCCTCGAAATGCTATGAATTTTTATTTTTGAGCAGATAATTTAAGTCCATATTCTTCGAGGATTTTTTAAAAGATAAAAATGGACATTTGGAACTTATTTAGTCTCATTAACTTATTAACAATATTATAAGCAATAATTAAGCAATATTCTAATAAAACTTTTGTGTTTTGTACTTTTGTGTTTTTGTGGGCTTTTAAAATACGTAAAATGGAAATTCGCAATCCTGAAAGTGAGACGTCCAAGGTAAGGAGGTCGTACGTTTGACCTGACGACCTGCTAACCAGATAAAATGGTGGCTCTTAGAAGACGGGATGAATGTTTTGAAGGCTGAGTGCTCTAAACCAGGCAAATTGGTGATCTCCGACTCAGCGCTTATCTGAGGGACAGCATGTGGCCCGCAGGTTATTGTGTCCGCCCGACGTGTCGCGACGGGAGGAAGTAAAAAGGGAGGTTCTCAGGCACAATCGACTCTAGTGTAGTGAAAGGCAAATTGCGCACGGGCCAATGCAGAGAGTTGCAGCAGACAGTCAAAACCAAAATTCCGGTTTGAGCAGCTGTACTCTAAATACTAGTTTCCGTACATTTGGTCAGCTCTTGGAGGATGCTGGTACAGTACTTTAAAGGAAGCACCACCTACAACGCGCGATTTTTTTTACAGTGTGATTTCTATAAGTATTGAAACCAAATCCGAATCATTTATTTCCAAACTTTTAAAAATAGCGTCATCCTGCGTCGATACACTTCTCGAGGTGGTGTTTATAGGTCCGGAAGACCTTCTCCTGAATGCACTTTAGAGCCAATGTAATATGAGGCTTGATGTTTTCAATCATGTCTCCATGTTTTTCTTTCTCCTTTTAAGAGAGGAAACAACAAAGTCTGGAGGAGCCAGGTCAGGCCTGTACAAAAGCTGGGAGAGCATTGGTGTTTGGATCCTGGCCGAGACATCGTTGACAATGAAGGCGATATTGCTTGGCGCTTGTCATGATGAAGTTTCCGTGCGACCTTGAAGTTGTTTAGGCAGCGCGCGATCCTTCTTTTCTGTGTTTTGAGCTCTTCGGGGTAGAAAGCAGCGTTCCCAGTGGTCCCGTTAGATATGAATTCGCGGGAAACAATGCCTCTGTCGTCAAAAAAGACAAAGATCATGGTTTTCATCTTGCGCCTACTCATGCGTGCTTTCTTGTGGTGGGACGACGCTTTGGTATGCCACTCTGAACTTCGCCATTTTGTCTCCTGGTTGTACTAAAAAATCTATGACTCGTCAGTCACACGTCACGTGTTAACTGACTTAAAATGTCTAAGTATTCATGGCACTGGAGCACTCGCATATGCTTTTGGCCAACGCTTTTGGGGACCAATTTGACACACACCTTTTTCATGTTCAAATCTTCGATTACAATGCAAAAAAACAATTTTTTCGTCATGTTTAGGGTTTATTCTATAAATATCAGGCTCGACTGTCAGACAATTCAAACAACCACACTCGCACTATGCCATTTTCATCAATTTGGGAGGTTGACGGCAGTCCACTGGTCGGGGACGTATTCTCGGTCTTGAATGTCTAATGTCATCGAAAAACTTTTGGTCAAGAAATCACTCCCAAAGGCCTTCTTAATTAATGAAATCGTTTTGATAGCAAACTCCTCAAGTTTAATTCCAAAAATTGATAGAAAAACGTTGTTCCATAGAACAAACCGTTGTGGCGTGTTATGTAATCTCAAAAGGTGTTTCGTGAGAACGCAGGTCTCCAGCAGTTTGGAGGCAATTGAGGCCGGGCGTGTTTTGAAGCTAGTAGTTCTCCACACCCAGCCAAGTAGGTTACAACGCGCTGCAATGTATTGCCGCGTCAGAAAAAAATTTTAACATTACTTATGAAACGCACCTTATCCAGCCACATTCACAACGTCAGAGTTGCTCGGTGGCCTGATACCCACAAAAGAACTCATTATCTGTGGTTTACAAAGACCAACGATAAGACTGAGAGGATGTCGATGTGAGGCGAAGAATCTAATTGGGCTACAGCACCATGAAGATAAGGAACAAATATGAAACAAAGCGACACTGTGAGAAAGTGGTAGGTCATCGATACATTTAAAACATTAAGGATTTTTGGGGAAATTTTCTACTCAACCATTTTTTTAAATGAAATGCAGTGGGCCCTATATGTGTTATCACTTGTCTTAATAACTATTTATAATACAAGAACTAGATCCTAATTATATATTAAAATTAGAAGAATGAACCTTTATCTGTCTTATTTGTTCATTTCGTCGTTTTAAAAAACAACAATTAGTTATCCAACGAAAGAACGAAGTGGATGAAAGCTTTTCCGTGTGGATAGCTAGTGGTTGATTGGGTGCAAGTCCGCGATCACATTTTACCTTGAACTTTTTCAGGGCATTCATAATAAAATAGTTCCGTAAAATGCAAGTAAATGCCCGTAATGTGCAAAAGAAAATCAGATGTAAGCATCTCAGAAGGTGGATACCAAGTGAAGTAGTAGTTAACACTTATATGGAAACATGAATTTTATAACGCAAAGAGAAACGCAGGTCTCAGATACCGCCATTCTAAAATATATTTTATATTATCAAAACATGAAAGTCAATGAAAAATATTGAAATTTTTGTTGGAAAAGATCAAACTTGTTTAAACGATCGAAAGTTTTGGAATAGATTGAAATTGTTGAAAAGCATTAATGTTGTTCAAAAACTTTTTAATTGTGGTAAAACATTGAAATTGACTCTAAACCGTACAGCCTCCTCTGTTCTCTAAATCCGTACAGCGTTAATCCAACTGGTCTTTGTGGGCTAGCAAGGAATTCCTCAGGAATAATTTTTGTGCTTTTTTGCTGTCCCAACAAGTTAAATTTCTTTTCATCAGTTCAACAATATCTTCTGCAGAATTAAATCAATTGTCTAAAGTGACATTCCTGTTAGACCCTTCAATAAGTTTGCATACAGGAAGAACTGCTTGAGTAGGGTACTAATTTTTCTCTTCTTGAGCTGGGATCGTCCGAACGCATTGGGCGATCTATTACAATATATTGAGAGTAAAAATATTAAATACTTGAGAAAGTCGCCAAAGAGCGTTTATGGAAACACCCGTCTCGTGGACAAATTATTCACTGAGAGAAACAAACGGTCTCGCATATCGCTACGAAAATACGGAAAGAGAAACTACCGGTCTCACAGACCGTCACGACATCCAAAATTGCCCCATAAATGCCGCCCGCTTAGGCATAACTAAACAAAACTCCGCCGAGTGATAGAGGAGGGTCAGTGAGGAAGCTACTAGCAGTCAACGCTCTCACCCACTCTTATCGGCCATTGTTGCATAAACCAATTTCACTGGTGCCTGCCAGACCGATGTTTCCATATAAACGGCGTAGTACGTGTCGTCATAGCGTGTAGTGGAACAATTTGAGTTCTGCAGAATGAAAAAGAATCAAAGAACTCCAATTGCAGTGTCAGGATAGGTTGTTCAAAATTGTGGGTATGTGATTGTGTACGTAACGTGGCTGTTAAGTGTTTTCTGTGTAGTGCTTTTTTTACTGCTTTTTAACACATGAACGGCGGAATAAGTCGTATTTGGAGTCATTCTTGAACTCCTATATCCCGGCTGATGTGGCTCAGAACTTAATTGATGCATTTAACCGAGAGGTCTTAGGGTTAGAGTACCGGCGATGCTAGGATTTTGGACACAAGTTAGAGAGCAAGGTCGAATTCTGACCCTGTCTGGAGGAGAATTATCTACTGTGATCGGTTGTGTTCCGTGCATTATTCGATCAGTACCAGACGATTGACAGAGCAGTACACTAACAACGGTCCACGGACCGCACTGATAATTCCTTCCTCTTCTTTGTCCTACTGTCACTCCTCACACTACACGTGTCGGGAGCTTAGAGGTTGTTACGGCTGGAAGATGCCCCGCTAGTAGGCGAGACCTGGGTGGGGAAATCCCAGAAAGCAGATATGTGGGTCGGCGCCAGATCTCTCCATCCATCGGTGGAAGAACACTGTCACGATATAAACATGCACTAAACTTATGAGATTGAAAACAGAAGTTTACACGCCCGGAAACCCGAAATAATAAATAATTTGAACTCTCTCTCTCTCCCTCTCTCTCTCTCTCACACACACACATTTTTTTCTCTATCTCTGAATGCGCATGTTCCCCATTCACTTTATAATTGTTCTTTCATGAAGACATTTAAATTAATTGTAACTTATATGTCATTTAACTCCATTTTTTCTCAATCTCATTTCTTTACATGCCCAAAATATTGTCATAAATATTTTTTAACGATTTAGTTGACAATGTGGCTGTGTGATAACGCGATTTGTCTCTCGATAGGAATTTGGATGTTGAGGTATTTGGTAAATTATTTTACTTGAAAGAAAGAAATTTTGTAAGTTGATGTCATTAATAAGGAATTTCAAAATAGAACTTTACACAATTGCCATGTTTAATATAAATGAAGTCATTAGTTAAATAATTAATGATGTAAACTAATACAAAATTAGATGTATCGCATCATTAATGTTCCTCCAATTTACTATTTCTCAAAAAAATTGTTTGCTGATTTCTGTCTCTGTTAATGTGTCTGATGTATTAATACAACGGAGTTAAATGCTTTTCTTGAGAATTCTTATTTAGAGTTGTTTTAAAAACTGAAAGAGATTAGTTTAAGTGTTTTGTTTGACTTTTTGAGCTCGAATGTAATCCATCTCCAACTCATAATATTACATAATTCCCACAGGGAATTCCGTTCCTCAAGCCCACGTCACCTCGGGTGCAAGGCTTCGTAAGCTACTTAAGGAGCTCAACTTTCTTTTAGAGTTATGAAACTCTGAATTACGTTTCTTCTGTTTTCTTCTGACCCTCAGAGACTTACTTCGATCGCTTTTCAGATTCGCTTCAGAACTAACATTTTCACTCCCACTGTTTCCACACCTTCATTCCCTCGGAGTCATTTTCACTCTTTCCGTTCACATTGCTTCAAGTTCCGGCCAGCCGTATCAGCCCTGATGACACTTTTACACCCCTCTCCTGTAATAAGCAACGTATCCATTCTTTGCAGTTCGTTCAACAATGCGGTCACGTTTTTACTCCGTTTATTATCCTTGGATTGCAAGATCTTAAAATTTGACGATGAATGCGTGAATATTTAGCATTTCCTGATACGCGAACCACAATGGCCATTACTCCCGTACGTGTAATGAATTTTATATTCCTGGATTGGCAGTGTCCCTCCCGCTCGGTCAGTGTTCGATTTATCTTCACATTGACTGAGTTATCTGAAGCAACTGTACGTATGTAGTAATAGAAGAAATATACAACTCCATTCCTCACCATTGTTGTTACTTTTGATAAAACTTTACTGTACTTTACATTACTTTTCTGTAATGTTACTTTTGATAAAACGTCTAATCCATCACATTTATTCACATCTTTTATTAAGCTTTTAATCTGTCTTAATAACTTCTTTAAGGCTTCAGTAAATGGAATTGGATATCACATACCATCACTCGTTTCTTGAAGAAAATTCTTTTAGAAAAAACACCCAAAGTTGAGCAAAGTTTTAATAGGATTTTTTAAATTTATTTTTATCAAAATATGGTTAAGTGTGAGAAAAATGTTCGTTACACTTATGTTATGCAAAGATAATCTGAAAGTTTAATGTAAGAATTAAACCCACTTGCATTGTGAAATCGTGATGTAATCGTAAAATCATTATCATCCTTATTACTAAATCGTCATCTTCCCTTAGGCGCATTGCCTGTTCCAGCCTCTTTCTTGGCCTTCTCATTCTTGGCCTTCCAAAATATTTATCTTTCCTCTCAGCTTATAATTTAGGGTTTGCCCGGCATATTTCCAATCCGCCTTCCGGCATATTTCCAATATGTGTCACCCATTACTGTCTGTATTTTTGAATTTTCTCATACACTATTACTTTCTGTCCTAATTCCTCTCTTATTATTCTTACTTATATTTGGTCTCTAAATGTACAGCCCTTTACTCTTCTCAAAAATCTCTTTTCTGCTGATTTAATCCCACTAAAAACTTCTTTGTTTTTGAATACAAGTTTCACATCTATACAGTAAAACTGGAAGGGACATAATATAAATGTTTAATGGGTTCGTTTCGTGCTTTCATTTTAAACTTTGTACTTGTACCGATAGTTCCACATACTGCTTGAAATTTATGACTCTTGCTGGTGATCTCCCTACCTCTTCTTTATGTAACTTAACACCCTAGGAAGTTAAAATACGTCATTTGTTCTAAAAAACATATTTTAAAGCACAATATTTGTCTTTACTGATTCTTTTCCTTTAAAAGCTATTACTTCGGTTTTATTAACTGATAGTATCAGATTGTACCCCATAAACATTTGTTCCAGTTCGTAAATAGATCTTTGCAAATAGGTTTCGTTTTCCTGCAGGATCACCTGACCATCAGCATTTAAGAGTATTTAAAATGAATTTTTGCCCAGGTGAACTCCCCAGGGCCCCACGTTCTTTCATCTTTTACTTTCCTGTATACATATGTATATTATATGGAGTATTATACGTAGTATAGGGAAAGTTTCTGTAATGCTGCGCGAAAAAACAAATTTTCGGCAGGATAAAATTCACTGCCGTGCCCTGATAACAAAAAAGTGGATAAACCAGTTGCCAAATTAAGAAAAAATCCCCTAACACTCTGTAGCCAGAAGCCCTGTTTTGTGGGTCCTAGAAACCGAAAAAAAAATGAAAGTAAAACGTCCGTCCGTCTGTACATGTGTGAATACTACTAGCGCCTAAACCATACGTAGGATTTTTTTTTCAAATTGAATATACCCCTGTCTATATGGCTCGATTTGAAACTTTGTGATTTTGAAAAAGATTCTGTATAATGTGGGGGTATTTTACATAAAGACCCCTGGATATTTTCAAAATTTTCACACAAACGGTTTCAAGTTTCTCTTTAAATTTCTTATGAGAATAGAGTAAAATACACTTATTAAGGCGGCATACGTGCAATTTTCACGGAGCCGAAAAAGACGATAAATCCAGTTGCTAAATTAAGAAAAGAAATCCCCTAACACATGGCGTAGCCATAATCTCTGTTACCGAAAAACCAATAGAAAGCAAAACGTCCGTTCGACCGTCTGTTGTCTGTCCGGTGTATGTGAACCACACTAATGCGTAAAGTTTGCGTACAATTTTTTCCAAATTGAAGAAACCCCTATCCATCCAACCGAGTCGAAGTTCTGCAATTTTGAAAAACATTCATTAGTTTTTAGGGGTATTTTACATAAAGCTCCCCGGACATTTTCAAAATTTCCTCAAATACGGCTCCAATTTTTTAAAATATACTTAATATATTTACTTAGTAAGATATACTTATTAAGGTGGCATAAGACCGATTTTCACGGTTAACTCTGAATTTTTAAAATTGCAAAAGTATGAATTGTATTCAGCGTCTTCCTCCAACTACAAAATTGGAGATAGAGATTTTCCCTTCAAATAAAATTGGTTCTTCATAGTGAATTTTAAAACATAAAAAAAACAAATTTTCTCAAAATGGCTCCAAATTTTTTTTTAACTTTTGGTAGGGATAGTGCTTAATGTACTCTACAAGATAACATAAACGCCATTTTACTCTATTCTCTGTTGTCCAAAAATTACAAAATGTTTTTTTTTACTTGTCTCTCACGTCGTTAATCGTTACATTAGCGGTTATTTGCTCACATTATTATATTGCCAAACGAATTTTCCCGAAAATTGAATAATTTTCTATGAAGACTTGCTCAAAATTTTTAATTTTCAGAAACACTCAAACACCATTTTCTCAAAAATAGCTCTAAGTCTTTGTTCGAACTTTTCGAACTGATAGTGCAAATTGCACTCGGCGTAAAGTTCATTTTCGGGTATTTTTTGTTACAATTACATAATTTAATTTTTTTCGAGTTCGCTCATAAAGTTCGCTCATGTGCTGTTAAAATGCACATTTCCATTAATTTGTAAACACGATTTAATTTGTGCGTGTACGTGAGTCAAACGACTTCAAATGAATTTTTTCGAAAACTCAAAAATTATCTGTGAAAAAGAGCTTCTAATTTCGCATTTTTAGTAGCGCTTAAAACCCATTTTCTTATGAACAGCTCCAAAGTTTTCACCGAAAATTTCCATTTAGGACATGGTTTTACTGCTTTTTAATATTCTTAAAATAACATTTCAGTTCTGCTATTAGGAAACCCAAAAATTAAGAAATTGTGAAAAAAATGTAGTTTGGGCGGCGATAGATGGCAGCTATCTAGAGTAGTGGCAAGTCCAAATTGCTACTGGAGACCAAACGAAAATGAAAACTAATAAGGGAAAATTTGTGCCATTGTGTATCACCATTATTTTAACAATTGCTACAGGAAACTTTGGAACTTTTAATTTGAGTAGCAACGTCAATAATATCACAATGTGATCCACAATGTAATATCTTTTCTTACAGTGTGAGTGCATCTTAATATCATAGAAACTTTTGAATATTTTCGTTTGTTGTACATTTTGATTCGACATTTTTGTTAGCGGACTTTTCTGACACTGGACGTGTTGCTGTGGGCATTATATTTTCGATATTTTAGTAGGTTTAGTAGCTTTCTCTAACTGGATATTCTGAAGTAGACATTTTTACGATGAACCAAATTTAATCTTTGGCGTAATGCTGCATACTCTTATGGAATTAAATCCAAATTCAAACAAGATAAATTTCGCTCTCCCGTAAGTACATGAAAAACAAAAATCAAGTAGTTAGTCTAATATTAAAGCATGTAAATATTAAATAAACACTAAGTGAAGGTCGTTCTTATTTAAATATATAAGAATCGTAGAATCGATTAAAAGCTCAAAACCAAGGATGCCTATTTCGAATAATGAAAATATTATTAGATTCAAGCTCTTAAAAGGCCACGGCCGAAAAGAAGTAAAACAATGAAAGAAAGAAACCTAAATATTGGCTGAATCATCTAAATTATTTTTGCAAATAATTTACGTACGAAAAAATTTATCTACCCTAATAACAACTTAATTTGTTTATGTAAGTAGTATATACAATGTTTTGAATTTGAAAATTTGTATATATTCATTCCATTGCATTGTGAACATTCTCTGCTAGATATAAAGTGAAATATCGATTACAAATATGTTGTTTCATGCATTCATTAATCCAGCAGTTTTCATGGTCATTTTTTAAATGTAGAATTGTTCAAAATAAATTATGAACTGTTTGTAATTTAAAGACGGGAATGGTCATGGTTAATATTTTTACCTTTATTTACTCCATACAAATCATATATTTCCACATAGGTAATAAACACAAATATTTGGGTTAACATATACGAAATATTTATGATTAAGTTCAATGTACGTGTGCATGAATGGTACAAATCTTGAAGCGGGCTCTTGTCATTACTTTCCCGTATACGTACGTATACACGGAGTGATATACGTTGTATAGGGAAAGTTATGTAATGCTGCACGAAAAAATGGCCAATTTTCGGCGGAAAAAATTCATTGCCGGGCCGTGATAACAAAAAAGTGGATAAAACCAGTTGCTAAATTAAGAAAAAATCCCCTACCTCGTGGTGTAGCCACAAACCCTCTTTTTTGGATCCTTGATATCGAAAAACCAATTGAATGGAAAACGTCCGTCTGTCCGTCTGTGAACACTGCTAGCGCCTAAACCATACGTACCATTTCTTCCAAAATGGATATTCCGCAGTCAGTCTCATTCTAGTCAAAGCTTTGAGATTTTGAAAAAGATTCTATAAAATTTGGGGTACTTAACACGAAGGTCCCCCCCCCGACATTTTCAAACTTTTCTCAAAAACAGCTCCAAATTTTTTCTTTAAATTTCTTATATAGATAGAGTAAAATACACTTATTAACATGGCATAGATCCGATTTTCACGGATAACTCTGAATTTCCGAAAATTGTGAAAGTTTGATTTTTTTCGGCGTCTTTCTCCAACTACAAAATTGAAGATAGAGATTTTTTCTTCAATAAAATTAGTTCTGCATATTGAGTTCTTTCATAAAAGTCATACAAATGTTTTTCAAAATTTTAGTAGTGTTTGTGCAATATTGCGTGCAATATGTGAAAGTTTTAAAAAATTACAAAAACAAGATTTTCTCAAAAAACGGCTCCAAATTTTTTCTTTTAAACGTTTTAGTTGGGATAGTGGTAAATGTACTCTTATCAGATGACATAAAAGCCATATTGCTCTATAGGTTGATTTTTCAAAAATTACAAAAATGTAAATTTTTTCACATGTTTCTCACGTCGAAAATATTTACATTTGCGGCGATTTTTTTCATATTATTATATTTACGAGTACATGTACCTTAAATAATGTCAAGTAAAGTTTCTCGAAACACAACAGTTGTCTGTGAAAAGTAGCTCAAAATTTCCATTTTAGAAACGCTCAAACGCCATTTTCTCATGGCTCCAATTTTTTTCCTTCAAACTTTTGTAACGGATAGTGCTAATTACACTCTTTAGTACAGCGTAAAGTTTATTTTGAGTATTTTTTTCGTTTTTTTCAAAAATTACATAATTTTAATTTTTTTTGAAAGATCTCTCACATCTTTAATATGCACATACCAGCAATTTGTAAAGATTATTATATTTGTGAGTGTAAGTGCTTCAAATAACTTCAAATAAAGTACTTTGAGAAACTCAAACATTTTCTGTAAAAATGAGCTTCAAAATTCGCGTTTTTTAGTAGCGCTAAACGCCATTTTCTCTTAAACGGCACATAACGTTTTAAAAGAAAATTGCCATTTGTGAATCGGTTTTTATGTTCTTTAATATTCTACAATTAATGTTTCCGTTCTATCAATAGGAAACCGAAAAAAGTAAGAAAATAACCAAAATTGTACTTTTGACGGTGATAGATGATAGCTGGTAAGAAAAAGTATGTGGCAATTCCGAATAGCTAGCGAAGATCCAAGGAAATAGAAACTAATACGGGAAAGTCTGTGCCATTCTCTAGCACCACTAGTTTACGTCTGCAGCGAAGAAAGATTATTCACGCCATGCGAATGGCGGTCTCTCGAAGGAGAAAATTGTTTTCGGAAAGGTGACATTGTGGGTCCTAACAGGAAAGGACGAAAGTGTCGTACGAAACGAAGTGCGCAAATGAGTGGTAGCCGGCTGCCAAGAGCAATTTCGACGCGGGGCTTCCCACTTCCATGGTCCTTGCGTGGCGCGCGGGTTGCGGCATGCTAGGGGCTTCAGCCCACAGGTTGCCGAAGAATTCGTCGTCATTGTCACCAACGCCTAGTGATGTGGTTTTCCATTTTCTTTTATATAATGTTTAGTTTTCAATTATATGGAAAAGTAATTAAACAGTTCAAAATTAAAGATCTCGTTTTCCCTTTCATTTCAAGAAACAAAATTAACAATTTGCTCTTTGACGTTTCTTGAATTAATTAGTGGACAAATATTTTCAATAACCTGACATTCTTCTTCCTTAGTATGTGCAGTGTACTTATAATGCTTGTGTAAGTATCAGTTTCATTTTTAATTGCGAAATACTTGTCTTTCTTTTGTGAGAGATACTGATCTCTTGTAGATCCAAAGGCAAAATCGAAATGTTTTGATGAGCATTTGATACCAAGCCTATTTTTTTTTGTAAAACTGTAAAAAATGCTTTCGCGATTTGACTCAGGTTTTGTAGTGGGTACAAACATGAGTGGCTAATAGATAGTGCAATTATTGTGCAATTGGTACTTAATTCTCATTTATTTTATTTTTTTGGAACTTGTTAAAATATTCAATGAACGTATTTAACTTTATACGAAAAAATAATTGTTGCTAGGTGAAATTATGTTTAATAATGTTTGAAAAATCAATTATTTTACTATTTTCTCTTGATACAAATTCAATGTCGACTTTTTAATGGCTCTCATTGCAGAAATTTTGTTATGTACTGCTTGTTGTGTTGACAATGTGTTTTCAAAAGAGATACCATTTTAGTCAAATATACTTTCCGTATTCGTGGATTTATTATTTCAACTCAGCCAAGTGTTAACTCGTATTCTTTCAAGCTTACAACATCCGCGTTTGAATCTCAAAACATTGTTTACATATTTAAGAGACGCCTGAATATTCCATATGTTTTGGTTTCATTCTTTGTGGAACAGTTAATCAATTGGTTTGCATAACTACTTCAAATCCATTAAACTGCCAGAATAATATCCAATAAATAAATCAATACTAGATTGAAATCTACAGCGTACTGAAAAAACGAGTTGAATGAACACGCATTTTCTCCTCTCAGTTCCCAGAATCAGCTCCGTCGAGTACCCCTGCACTTTTCACTTTTCACATTGAAAGCACGAGAGCCAAAATGTAGAATCGAGGACGCGAGCACCACTTAACACTTGTGTCCCACTTTTGCGTCGCACTTCTCGAAGGTCCTCTTTTTTCCAATCCACGCGAGAGGGGGCGCTCGCGACCCTAAGAGGAACAACAGAAATAAACCGTCGCGTCGCTGTGAAAATGCGCGAGGGAAAAGAGTGCTATCCCGCTGGGGAAGTGGGGAAAGGCTGCGAGGTGGATGAGGTGGGAGAGCGGACGTACGTAGAAACGAACGGATAGAGTAGTGAGGTGGGAAGGAAGGAGAGGAGGGCGAGAGGTAGGAGAAGAGATCTGAAGACAGGTACTGGGAAATGAGGGCGGGCACGGGGACGAAGGTGCGGACACGAAGTAGATGAACAAGTACTAGGGAGAGGGACTGTGTGAGTAAGCAAGGAAGAATGACGATGTGAGGTCGGTGAGCTAGAGCGACGGCAACGGGGGGGAGAACGATGACGGGAGATACGCTAATAGGGAGGGCCGTGAGTGTTGGCTGAAGGAATGAAAGTATGAAAGCCGACGGTCGGAGTTAAAACGAGAGTTTGGAGGACGATGGATAGGGGTGATGGTCGTGTGAAGTGGAGGATGAGAATGCGACAGGGTATCGACGGAGTGAGGGCGGGGTCGTGCGAGTGAGCGCGGAGGGGAATGAGGTTGCGAGAGCAGGTGCCCGGGAGAAAGTGGGAGTGGGAGATTGGGTGCGAGGGACCGGGCACGGTTGAGTGAAAGAGAGGGCCATGATGGAATAGGGAATAAAGGCGTGAGGGAATAAAAGTGTGAAGGCGGGGGGGGGTCGGTGCTAGACGGAATTTGGAGATCGAGTGATAGGAGTGATGGTCGTGAGTGATAGGCGAGTGTTATGAGTGATGGTTGTGTGAGCGGTGGTGTGAGATTGGATGAGAATACGAGGGTGGGGTGCCCGACGGAAGTGATGGAGGGGGTCGTGCGAGTTAGTGCGGAGGGGAATGAGGTTGCGATAGCAGGTGCCCAGGAGAGAGTGGGAGTGAAGGAGTAGGGGGCGAGAGAATCTGGGACGGTTGAGTGACAGCGCTGGAGGGCGTGTGATAGGCGGGAGGTCGTGCGAGGAATGTGGGCTCTGGGGCCGGAGCGCGGGAATGCGGTCGCGAGAGGGCCATGTCGGAAGAGCGCGTGCTAGGTAGGATCATGCCGTACGATGGCGAAGCGCGTATGTGGCGAGGACGATGGTGTGGAGCCAGAGTGTGTGCGAAGGGGGAGGCGTGGGCTCGGAAGGAGGATTGTGCCGCGTGAGTGGACGGGGGGTATGAGGTTTGCGAAATGAGTGGTGTGTGTTGTGGTGGTAAAATAATAGTTACGCCCACAGCTGCCGCTCATACCCTCGGCAGCGCCACGTCAGCGGTTGCATTGCAGCGGCGCTTGAGTGCGGGGGGGTGGGAGCGGCAGGGTCCGTGGTGGAGGGGTGCGTGGGGCGGATCCCCCTCTTTCTCTCGCCCACGCGAGGCGAGGCTGCTGGGGTGGTCCGGCTCGTACACTCGATCTTTCCGTGCGCTAGTTGATTTACAGACAGTGAACGATTGTGA